>JAKWIY010003055.1:20523522-20709508 GCA_027704805.1 Solanum corneliomulleri | reverse complement strand
GATAGTAGAGGTCTCATTCTGTAAATTTAAACTTTAATTAGTAATCTACTTAATTGATCTGCAATATTATTATCATTTCCTTTAATGTGCTCAAAAACTATAAAATGGTAAATAGATATGGTATCTAAAAAGTTTAACCATCTTCTTCTACTGCTAGTTTTATCATTAATTTTTTGATAAAACTTTACTATTGCTTCACAATCGGTTCTTACTAATATTTCTGGTTTATTTAAAATATAAATTCTAAAACTATCTAGACCATATATTACAGCTAGAATTTCAACATCTATACTAGCCTTATTACCTTTTTCTTTAAATTTTCCACTTTGATAGGCGCATGTATATATATATATATATATATATTTGTATATAAAACAAATTAGCGAAGAACTAAGTCAAATAGAATTCGAGATTAAAGAAGTAATAGATAGAATCAAAATAATTAAAAATAATTCTTATTACTATAATTTATAGGATAGTATATGAGAAGACCACGTAGAAATACTAAAGAATATAAGAAAACTAAAAAAGAACTAAAAGAATTATATTTTAAAGCAAACATACTACTCGAAGATTTAAGAATAGCTATTGATAAAAAAGAAATAACTAAATATTTAGATTACATATTTATTGAAGCTAGAAAGTTAGAACAAAAATTAATAATACACCTTAAAACTAGAAATATCCCACTAAAACATACTTTATGAAGTGTATGCCCTGTTTTTGGAGTGTAAGAATTCATAATAAGCTAAGATATCAACATATAGAAGATAAGAAAAGATTAATAAGAATAAAAAAATCTATAGAAGCTTACATATATATATATACGAAAATGAATTTTTTATACCAAAAGCCTTTTAATTCGAAAAAACGGCAAATAACGAAGAATATATAAACGCTTTAAAATGGGAAATACAAGGACTTGAAAGTGATATAGAATATGTGAATAAAAGAATAATATATTTTTATGAGAGTTATAAAGCAACTACCTTAGGATAAAAACAATACATAGTAAAAATAGCTTCATCAAAGAATATAGACTATCTAGACTTACAGATCCAAATAGAAAAAAGATTCCAAAGAGTAAAATCAGACAGTACAATTAAGTGTAACTTCGGAAACGGAAATCATATTTTACATACAGAAGATACTCAATATAATACTCTAATAGACCTTATAATTAATCTTAGCGAAAGATTAAAAGAATCAAATAATAAAATCATAAAGATATTAAGTGAACAAGAAGAAATACAAAATAAGCAGAAACAACTTTTTGGCAAAATAGAAAATAATCTAGACTTCTTAAAAGAACAAGGAATAGACTTAAATAAAAAAGTAAACGAATTAAAAAACAAATCTAAAGAAGAAATTAGTAATACATTAGTAATAAAGATACAAGAAATAAAGACAGAATTAGAATCAATAAAAGAAATAGTCCTTTCATGATAGATTTAATAGAAGCAGAAACAAATAAAGAAGCAATAAAATTAATAGAAAAAAGAATAACCCTTCCATCAGATTATAAAGATTTTATCCCATCTTCAAAATCAGATCAAGTTATTATACAACAAAATAATATAATAAAATCACTTTTATTATCATTAAATAACAAGATAGATAGAAACTATAAAGAAAAATTTGAAAATAAGAATATAGATACAACTGGAATAGGAGAACTAATAGAAAAGCTAAATAAAATAGAAATTACTCCTCAAAAAGAAAAAATAATTAAAAAAGAACAGAAAAAATGGACATTTTTCCAACTAGATCAAGAGATAAAAGATCAGAACCTAGTTACACCCAGAATAAAATAAGTAATAACTTTATATCAAAAATATTAAATAGAAAAACAAGAGAAGAAAATAATCAACAATTAGGAGAAATAATAGACACAGATAAAGATATACAAATCTTTCAACAAAATCAATTAAAATTATTAAATCCAAAAGTACTATATAATACAAATTCAAAATCTCAATTATATAGACACTATAGAGAAGAACAACTATCAGTATTAGGAAAAAATTCAGTATCGTTACCACTAGTAAACACTGAATCTATAAAAGAAATACAATACGCTAAAAAAGATCTAATGCATATAGGATTAATAGTTATAGGAATTAAAGGATTAACTAGAAAAAATTTAGGAACAAAAGCATTAATTACTATATACGATAATAGATGGTCAGATATAAAAAAGGCAATTATAGGATTAACAGAAGTAGACATGACTAATAATGGAGGAATTTTCTACATAAGTCCTGACTTTATGATAAATTTAAAGGAATTTGGAACTCAAATAAGAATAGGAATACAAACTAAAGGATATGAAGAAATGAGTAGTGGAAAAAATTTATTAATATGTGTAGGATTCCTAGGAAAAATGACAGATAATAGTAATACTAGATTTAAACTACAAATAAACGATGTAGTAGAAGTAATGGGAAATAGAGGGATAAAACTAATAAAACCAATAAAAATAGACCCTGAAGAATATGCAGGATTAGAATGGAAGTTAGAAAACTTTAAAGAAAAAGAAGCATTAACACCAGATGCTCACTTAATATATACAAATTCTAAAGGAGAACCTTCAATTAGATTTACAGATTATAATTATGAAGCTCAAAAAGACTTTGAAGAAGAAAGTACTATAGAAGAAATGCCTTTAGAAGGAATGAATATGGAAATAACATTAGAAGAAGATTATGCAGTAGATATAGCCATAGAAAAAGCAAAAGAAATATGCAAAGAAAATAATAATAGACTTTTTACATGTAAAGGATGTAAACTAAAAGACCTAAATTTAGAACAAACAATATCTCATTTTAAAATATGTGAACAAAGAAATGATAATAAAGGATATAGATTAGAAAAAGATTTACAAGATAAATTAGATAAAAGCAATAATATAATGACACAAATACAAGACGATGATAGTGAAATATCCGAATTAGAATCTATACTTAGTCAGAAAGAATTAATGGAAACAGCTAGTTCTAGTAGTCCATTTCAAAGAACAAATGAACAAGGACATACTGCAGACAATAGCACAGGAAATATACCACGTAGAAGAGTATATAGACAAGGAGATACTCCAACAATAGAAGTAAAACCTATGGGAAAAAGAATGCCTATAGAAGAACCAATAATACTCCAAGAAGGAGGAAGTAAAGGTAAAATCTTAAATATAGCAGCACATGATCCACAAAGGTGGAATTCAGTAATAGACTTATGGAAAGGAATAGTAGTAGCAGACTTTATAAAAAATTATACAAAAACTGATGCAGAGACAATGTACTAATACTTAGAAACGTTTTTAGGAGAATCAACTAAAGCCTTATGGGAAGCTTATAAAGTAGAATTCCCATCAGAATTTCAGTATTTAGTGTCATTAGGACCAAATCCTTATAACTTTACAAATAAAGTACATACATTAATAACAGGAGAAGATCCAAATAGTGGATTATTAGCTTTACAACGAAATGCTGTAATAAAATTAGAACAATTAAGTATAAGTAATTGGTATTATATAAAGAAATTTTTAAATGATTACTGCTATTATTGTACAATCAGTGGAAATGCTTTTGATCAAGACTTAGGAAAAAAATTATTTAATAAACTACTAGGAGCCTTAGGAAGAGAAATAGAAGAAAGATGGACTAAAAGAGAGGGAGTAATACAAAACCCTCAAGCTAAATGGTCAATAGGACATAGAATACAACATATAATAGAAATACTACAAGAAAAATGTACTAATCTACAAATACAAAAGCAACTAAAACAGAATGAAATGAATTTCTGTAAAGACATAATATATACAACTCAAAGTTATGATAAAGACCAATATAAAAAGAAAAGATATAAAAAATACCATCCACAAAATAATAAGAGATATAATAGGAAAGGATATTTTCTTAGAAAATCCTCAGCAAGGAAACCATATCTAAATAGAGATAGACATGTTAGAAAATACAGAACAGATAGAAATTATAAAAATAAGCTAGAATGTTTTACATGTGGAAGTATAGAACATTTAGCAAATACTTGTCCTAAAAGATATAATGCTAAAACCAGAAATGCACAACTAGTAGAAGAATTTAATGAAGCATTATTAAATGTAGACGAATATATGTCAGACAATGAAAGTATTTACTCTATAGTAAGTATTGATATAGACGAAAATAACAAAGAAGAAGATTCTTCTAATTCAGAAGGAGAAGAATTAATTAATGAAATAGGAATAGAAGACTTGAATATAGATAATCTAAAAATAAATTTTATGAATATAGTAGAATGTGAACATGATTTTGAAAAAGATACTGGATTAGATAGTAATCCATGTAACTGGTGTAAATGGTACCCAAGCAAACATAAAAGAGCTAAATGTAATAAATGTTTTATAGAAGGATGTATAAATTGCATAGAGACTCAATTAGGAATAATAACTCAGAAAAGAAAAGAAATATACACAGATGAACCTCTAGTAAACTTAAAAGTGCTAGTATTAGAAGCAAAAATAAAAGAATTAGAAGAAAGAATAATAAGGTTAGAAAAAGGAAAAAATATACAACAGGAACAACCAGTAGATAATCAAGAATTAATGAATGAAGAATCTAACACTTTAATATGTAATGAAGACAAAAATATAAATACTATTAAAATATTAGCAAAACTTCATATTGGAAAATATGAAATAGAGACTTTAGCATTAATAGATTCAGGATGTACTAAAAGTATTCTAAATAAAAAGATTGTACCCATAGAATTAATAAAAACTTTAGAAAAACCACTTGCAGCCATGCAAATGGATGGAACACATAATATATATAGACATTATATAGATAGAGCTCAAATAAGTTTCTTAAATACTTGTTCAGAATTTTATAAACCCACCTATAAAATGGATAAAATATGGGTAAGAGATCTGGATATAAGAGTAGATTTTGTGTTAGGATTAGATTTTATATTACACAACAAAGGAGGAACTTTAATAACTAGAGACGGAATACTTTTTATGAAAAATACTACTTATACTTCAGTTTTAACTAATAAAATTGAAACTAAATTAAGACATAAAGAAAAATGTTGCGACAACTGTGAAAATAATATACAATGTATTAAAAAGGAATGTAATACATTATATGAGAATACATTAGAAATAGATGAAGAAGATGAAATAATTAATAAAAACTATGTTCTAATAGAAATGGAGACAGAATTATATAATTTTAGAACAGGAATTCAGCAAATAGGACAAATAAAAAATCAAAAAGACCTCGATAATATAGTAAAAATATTAGATCAAATAGAAATAATAGGAGAAAAACCCTTAAAACATTGGGAAAATAATCATATAGTATGTAAATTAGATATCATAAACCCAGAATATATAATAAAAACAGCCTCTATAGAAGCCACAAATCAAGATCAAGAAGACTTCAAAATACAAATTAAAGAACTATTAGAATTAGGAGTAATAAGAAGATCAACTTCAAAGCATAGATCAGCAGCCTTTATGGTACGAAATCATAATGAAATAGTTAGAGGAAAGGCCAGAATGGTCATAAACTATAAGAGATTAAATGATAATACTAGAACAGATGGATATAAATTACCAGATAAAACAGAGTTAATAAATAGAATTCAAGGTAAAACAATTTTTAGTAAATTTGATTGTAAGTCAGGATACTGGCAAATAAAAATGCATCCAGATAGTATAGAATGGACAACATTTACTTGCCCTGAAGGACATTTTGAATGGCTAGTTATGCCATTTGGATTAAAAACAGCACCTCCAATATTTCAAAGAAAAATGGATAAAATATTTGGAGAATACAAAAGATTTGTTTTGGTATATGTAGATGATATTCTAGTATTTAGTAAAGATATAAAAGAACATTTAGGACATTTACAAACAGTTTTTAGGCTATTTGTTAATAATGGAATAATAATTAGTAAAAAGAAAATGGAACTATGTAAAAATTATATAAATTTTTTAGGAATTATTTTAGGAGAAGGAAAGGTTAGATTACAACCTCATATAGCTAAAAAGGCATTAGATATGCCAGATAAATTAGATAATTTAAAGGATTTACAAAAATTTCTAGGTATAGTTAATTATGCAAGACCTTTTATAAAAGATTTAGGAAAAATAGCAGGACCATTATATTCTAAGACAGGAAATAAAGGACAAAGAAATTTTAATATAGAAGACATAAAATTAGTACAAAAAATAAAAGAAAGAATAAAAAACATTCCTGATCTAAATATGCCACTAGAAACAGATTATTTAATAATAGAAACAGATGGAAGCTTTGAAGGATGGGGTGCAGTACTAAAATCAAAACCACATAAATATAGTATTAAACAAGAAGAAAAGATATGCGCCTATCAAAGTGGAAAATTTAAAGAAAAAGGTAATAAGGCTAGTATAGATGTTGAAATCTTAGCTGTAATATATGGTTTAGATAGTTTTAGAATTTATATTTTAAATAAACCAGAAATATTAGTAAGAACAGATTGTGAAGCAATAGTAAAGTTTTATCAAAAAATTAATGATAAAACTAGCAGTAGAAGAAGATGGTTAAACTTTTTAGATACCATATCTATTTACCATTCTATAGTTTTTGAGCACATTAAAGGAAATGATAATAATATTGCAGATCAATTAAGTAGATTACTAATTAAAGTTTAAATTTTACAGAATGAGACCTCTACTATCAGACAAAGGTAAAAAGGTTCAACCTTCAACTTCAGGTTTGGCAGACTCTTATAAGCAGACAGTGTTAGCTAATTTACATTTTAAATCATTAGATAAAATTGACGATGTTAGAATAGAAAGAATGCAATTTGGAGTACAAAACTTAATTGCATATGAACCGTCAAACTTAACATTTAGACATTTACCTAACTGTCAATTAGACACACAACAGACATGTCTTATAGATAACATATGGATAGCACATAATAAAAAAGACACTAAATATATAATTGCTGTTCTAAATGCTTTAGGATACTATTTTACTAGTAAAAATAAGGAAAATAAATTTAAATATTACGTAGTAATTCATGGTAAGACAAACGGTGTGTTTCAAACATGGATAGAAGTTTTAGATTCAATCAAAGATTTTCGTAAACCACTTTTCAAAGGTTTTAATGATTTTACAGAAGCTTTAGACTATGCTAGAGGAACATTAGGACCAAACTATTATATTTCTCCAGCTCTCAGACAAAACCCAGAAAAAATCCCACAGTATAACATCCAAAAAGACACAAACAAAATTATATTTTGCGACCATTGCTCATCCATGACTGAAGCATTCAAAAGGCTAAATTTAAAAAATGAAGCCTTAATAGAAGAAAATGCCAAGCTCAGGGAAAGACTCAGCAAACTGGAAAGCAAAGGTAAGAATATACAAACTCAGACAGATACACAGGGTTTTCCATCCCAAACAAAAATGGATGAGATGGGTGTGCATTCCCCACTGAATGCTAAGAAATCCACTGTATCGGATGATGATACAGCTAGTCCGGTTCAAACGGTGGCCGGTAAAGACTTCTCAAACCCGTTAATGGCTGTCACTTTGCCAAAAAGTGAAAGAGACGAAAGTTCATCTTCAAGAAGAAAATTACCACTCTCATTTAACCAGACAATCAGACAAAAAGTTAAAAAAGCCCAAAAAAATAAAGAGTTAGAATTCCTAATAACCCAGACTGTAGAAAAACTACTCAAACAAAAACAAGAAAAAGACAAACATATAAACCCAAGCCCAATACAAAGCCCAAGACGAATTTCTACTCCTAGCCCAAATAATTCAGATAATTTTGAAGACTCAATGCAATTTGCCCAAGACCCAAATGATGATGATTCAGGAGCAAGTTTTGATTCAATTGCATTGCATAATTTAGACACATAAAAATAAAAAAAATTATAAATATCGTCTTATCATATTATTACACTTAAAAGAGGGATGCCTCTTTAGTCAAATATGTGAGTCCCACTTTACTCACTACCACACATGTGGAAAAACTGTTGGGACGCGTCGTATTCAGGAAAAGAGATAAGATAAAGGATGTTGAATCAGATTCCAGAAACAATAATGCAAGAAGAAGGGACAATAACTTCACGTGACGATGGGGCCCAAATGTGTACCCGGCTGAAGTGATAAGATTCCCTTTTCCATTTGAAATCCGGAGTTTGAAGTCCGAAGACACCTATAAAAGCAGACGTTATCAAGACAAGAAAAGATAGAAGGCGAGAAAAAGAAAAGACAATTACTACTAAAAGCTCCATAAAATCTTCATACAAATCTCCTTATTATAAGTTACCTTTAAAGATTGTAGAAAAGTTTTTCAGTTCTTAAGTTCTTTATTTGTAAAAGTCTGTTTAAAGCTTGGAAGCTTTTTCGGGTTTCCCGAAAGGGAAACTTCACTCTGTTCTAATAATGTAAGTTTTCATATTTAAGTTTTTAGTAAACTTCCCATATATGTAAATTATGTGTGTTTTATAAAGCATGTGTGTTTACTTTTATGATTATTTAATTCATGTAGATTTATAAATATCATCATGAATCTATATTACTTAGTATATGGTTAGTCTCTTAGCTTCTTAAAAATATCGATGGATTAACCTGTAAATTCCTAGGACATTGCCAGGTTAATTGTTCTGAAAGAACTATGAATAACCAAATCCGGGGTGTGGTTAAAGAAGATTATTTTTAAAAACAAAGGCTAAGAGAAAGAGATGAACAGTAATAATAGATTCATGAATGGACAGAGTCCATAAAAAAAAAAGGGAAGTTAAACTAGAAACTAAAATGATAATTACATAACAGAACAAGAGAGTGAAGGAGTACTGAGTAGGACTACACAACATTAAGAAAAAACCACAAATATTTTTTGATTTTTATTGAAAAAACCATATTTTGAAATATCACCTTATTTTGAAAAAACCATATTTTGAAATATCACCTTATTTTGTGTATATATATATATATATATTATATATATATATAATATTATATATATATATATATATATATATATATATATATATATATAAGTGCTGATAGTTCATGCTTATTTGGAAATTAGGCATAGTTTGTTTGCACTTAATGGATGTATGAATCTTAATCATTCAGATTTAGCCCATTCATTACGTTTGATATTTGGTCTAAATCTGAAACTGAATCATTCAGATTCAGCCCATAAGTTCATTGTTTTATTTTGTAAAAGAACCACTTAATGAGTTTGTAGAGGTCTGAACGAATTAGTGTAGGAGAGTCTTAACAACAATCATACCCATTTAATAACTTATCAAATAATACATCATTGTTTCTCTGCTTTTGGCATGCCTTTTTCTCTCATATGTTTTTAAAAAATAAAATATTTTCTCTCTCTTCCTCTTTTTTTGTTGGTTTTAGAAATTGAATAATATATATTATAAAGATATTCACACAATCCATTTGATTAAGGTATGCATTTGTATTCATTTTTTAAGATTTGTTTTATGATTTTATTTTTGTTTAAATCATTTAAAATTGTTGTTTATAGTTAAAATCACGTTTAGGATTTGATAAAATGTAAATCACTCTGCAATTGCAGAATCTAAGATATTCACAAGAATCTCATTGATTAATGTATGCATCTTTATTAGATTTTTAGGTTTGTTAACCAATTTTGTTTTTGTTTAAATTTTTGTTTCTTAGTGTTTCGGATAAGGAAAACCTCAAGCATGCTCTCTAATGGCCCTCTAAGAGGATTAAAAGTGGTATACCACTTAATCATCAATTTTATAGAGCCAAGCATATACATGACTGACCATTGCTATTAACCAGTATCGGCAAATTGTGGCGGCGTTGGTGTTTCTCGCCACCAACCTCACAATCATCGACCACTCAGAACAAAAATTAAATGACAATAAATTTTGTATTTTTATTTTGCTCATTTTGTATTTCAGTGTCACATTGTAAACATACAAGTTTGTATTTCTCTTTATTTTGTAAATATAGTATGGTATACTAACGAAGTCACATTTTTATTCCAATTGAAGTGAGTATTATTGTACCCATTTTGTATTTCAACATCACTTTTTATTTCAATCTAAATTTTCAATACCCACTAGTCTGTATTTCTTTGTTATTATGTTTTTCATCATAATTGTATAACTTTTGTATATTATGTGTTCACTTAACTATTCAAATTAAAATTGAACAAAACTGTATTTTTGTATCCAAGTTAAAAATGTATGTAATTACAATGGTACTTGTATCATGTTTTGGACAAAACTGTATTTTTTCTATTTCAGTTTTAAACTACGACCGCCAACAAAATCCTAACATAATAAAAATGTACTTTTTTCATTTGTATCTAAGTTAAAATAATATTTATTTACAATGACACTCTTATCTTGTTTTGAACAAAATTATATTTCGTGCATCACAATTTTATAATATGTCAGCCAACATATATGTATATTAAAGTAACATATAAATTCTATTTAGGTCAAATACTTACACAATACATTACATTTATGATATCCTTTTCGATAAGGGATACAAAATAGTTCAAAAATAGAAAATAAATAACCAAAGAAAAAAATGAAAATACAGTAAAATTGTCGTAATTTTAACGTTTGGGATACCATTTTATTCAAAAAATTAAAAAGAATTAGCCAACGAAAAAAGTCAATCCTCAAACAATTCATTATTTTCGTATTCAACCAAAAAAAAGTTCAACGAATCCATCAAAACTCATTATTACTAATTTGTTCATGATACATACAATTTTGTATGTAAATAGATGTGCTATACAATTATGTTAAAAATTTATATCAAATTTATAATCAATTAGAAACACATTAAGAATGAAGCAATTAACTAATAACTGATCCAAATTGTATTTCATCAATTTTATCGAACTCCCATTAAAAAATTACTTCTCGAAAGCGCTAGTCAACAATTTTTTTACCTATTTCGTTTTAAATTTTCTAACCAAAAAGAAAAAATTTATTTTAATCCAAATAAATTGATCAGAAATCGAGTATTATTAATTGAAAATCCATAATGAGAAATCTAATCAACTATGTGGATGCCTCTGTCATTTATTTTTTTATTTTGTAACTAATGAGAATTCTTAGTGATTGTTCCTTTTTTAAATTATTCTTTTCCCAATATTTTTCCTTTTTATTATTTTAACAATTGTATTCTTTATATAAAATCAAATAACAAAAACATAAATAAGATAAATAATAAACTAAAATTTTGAAATTATTAATAAATATTAAAAGTGTTGACAATAGATCCTGTTAAATGTTAAAATAATGTCATTTCGAAAAAAATTTCATACAAATTTTCCCTTTGATAATTGGTTAATGGGCCAAATTCATAAATTATTCAATATCCTCAATCACTTGGCCCATGTATTAAAAATAAGTAAAAATTAGGCAAATGACATACTGTAAATGATAAATAACATTCTATCCATGTAATATCGATATTTACCAAAAATCCCTTATTTTTAAAAATTCTGGATACTTTATAAAATAGAAATGATACTTAAATATAAATGACTGAATATTTTTTTTTCTGTAACTGTTATAGCTAAAATTTGAGTATCTTTTCATGTATTGGACATGAAATTAATGTATCAAAGAAATATATTTTAAATTTAATATTTCATTTATATATATAGTTTCAATAGTATTTTGTAAGTATCATGTTAACTGTTTTTTTATATGTTAGTATAAGATGAATTGTATTAAGTATCTTTTCAATCTTATCATGATTTTTGAATATATTTGTTAGTATGTTCAATTAATTTTATTAAGTATCATTTTTTGGTGATCATGATAGAATGATTCTTTGTTTTATTTTTACTTATATTTCGTATATATTAAGGTATCAAATAATAGTATATGTGTATCATACTGTCATACATCTGTTATTTAAGTATCATATTTATATGAATTATTGATAAGTATATAAAAATTAAAGTATCTAATTTAAATTGTGAATTTGAGTATCTTTTTATGTGTTGGACATGAAACTTAATGTATAAAGTTTAATTAGTATCATTTGGGGTAAAAAAGGGATTTTTGTAATTTAATACATCAGTAGGGAATTAATGAAATTAAATAAATTAAAGTAGTGTATTTTAGTAATTTTTCCTAAAAATAAAGGGAAAATTGTCTATAATGATAAACTTATAAATCAAATCAATTGTTGTAGCATACTTTGATTTAATTGTGCCTTGTAGCAAACTGTTTGTCAGTCATCTCTTTGCCACAAACTCTCGCTCGCCACTCTTCCTCTCTCGCTCGCTCCCTCTTGCTTTTATACAAACATAAATGTATAAATTGCGTTTTTGTTTGTATATAACGAGAAGAAAAATTATATACATATATTTTCGTTCCCCTCTCTCCCCTCTCCCAGATCTCGCTCGCCACTCTCGCCTCTATCGCTTATACAAACATGAACAAAATGTATAAAGCGTATTTTTATTTGTATAAAGCGAGATAAAATTGTATATACACATGCAGATACATATATCTTCGTCCTATACACTTATAATTATACAATACAAATATTCCCCTGCCCAATTTTCTTTTGTTTTTCTATCTTTCTACTTTAATACATACACAAATTATACAATTGATTTGTATACAACTGCTTTCTTTTGTATATGTATAGCGAATTATACAATTGGGTTCTTTATATATGTATAGAGAATTATACAATTGGTTTCTTTATATATGTATAGCGAATTATATAACTGTTTTTTTTATATGTGTAGCGAAATATACATATTTATGTTTACTATGGAATGCAATTATGCAAACTTTGGGCGTCACAACTACTACTACACAAAGGTAATATTTCAATTGATCCATTTAAGTATATAATTATAGGTCATGTTATTATTATTATTATTATTATTATTATTAATATTATTATAATGTGAGTGTGAAATAAAAAGGAAAGGAGTTGGAATGGATTCTATATGTAATTGTATATGTACGCTACAGTGTTTCTAGTAATTAGGGTATTAGGATTGTTATTGTTTTTGGTGGTAGTGTTTCTAGTAATTAGGGCATTAGGATTGCTATTGTTTTTTATGGTGGTGGTTCGTATAGATTAATTGGAATGAAGGACACTCCTAAAATTTAATTTGCCCATTAGCCACTTAATTTTTTTGTTATTTAATTTTGAGGATTAGGCTTTAAACATGTGAAAAAGTGGGGTTGGGTTGTGGGGGAGGCTTTTCATCACTTTTAGAGCTTGGGGTATAAAAATAAATTTATAAAAATCAATAAAGTTGATATTTTATTAAATATTTTTAAAATTCATTTAATTCAACAACTTTTGTCTCTCTTCTTTAACCTTTCTTCTTCCTTTTTTTTTAAAAAAAATTTGTTATCTCTAATAGTTGAAATACTTGTTCTCCGATCTTCTTTCCCAAGGCGAAACATTCATCCTCTTGTGCTCAGGTAAGTTCATTTATCTATTCTGAACAGTTTTAGCTTCATTTTACTATTTTTTGATGCATTTTAGTTTATTGAATTTTGAATTTTTACGAAAATTTGATTGTTCTTGATTAAATTTATCAAAAATTGAAATATGTTGAGTTCATGATCTTGATTTCGCATCTTTAGTTGTGTTTTGCTTTGAATAATGGTTAGAATTTTCAACTGAAAATACTGAATGCAATAAAAAGTGACCCTCCAAAAAGTAAGGAAGCTCACCAACTGACTCTAAGTGATCAACTTGATCGATGAGGCGTTGGATGTTAATCCTGGTTACATGTGTCTGTATCATAATACGATGCAGGCAAAATGATATCAGTAAATTGAATGTACGAGTTCGTTAGGAGAATTCTAAAACAATACATAGGCTTAAAAGGAACTGAAGAACAAACCTGGTCTCAACTCAATTGAATTGTACTCATTTCAAAATAAAGTAGTATAAACAAGTGTAATATAAAGAAAAACTTTTAAAACATGGATATCAACTTTGTGTATTTAGAAATAAAATTGTAAAGATACAATATAACTCTAACATATATATAGATATATAAAATACAACGTTTTGCCTCACGTTATCAGCGTCGTCCTATACCTTCCCAAGGGTATAGAACCTGGCTACTATGTAAATC
The DNA here is from genome assembly GCA_027704805.1 of Solanum corneliomulleri. Lineage (NCBI taxonomy): Eukaryota > Viridiplantae > Streptophyta > Magnoliopsida > Solanales > Solanaceae > Solanum > Solanum corneliomulleri. The sequence goes on along the minus strand of JAKWIY010003055.1, from coordinate 20,695,357 downwards.
CTTTAGTCTATACTAAAAATCACTAAGGAATCATCTAAAAAGGATGACCCTTTTCTACCCATGATGGTTACATGGTATATGAGAGCTAGGAGTAGTTGAACTATTTCTCATATCGGTGCTCAATACTACTCTCAAAAAATAATACTGACTCTTATGTTTAAAAACATACTTTTTCTGTGATTTGAGATAATCGCTCAAAATTTAGCTTAACTACCTAGAAAATAAAAGTTTTCTCTTTTTCTTAATTTGAAAGCATTTACTCTTTTAAATGAAAACAAGCCCGAAAGCTCTTTCAAAAATCAAGGTTTCCTTTGTTGATTAAATGTGAAAATATTTTAATCTTTGGGAATACAGAGTGCCGATATACTCTTTTGAAGAAAAGAACTTCAACTTTACTCTTTACTCTTTACTCAACTCAAAACTTAAGTCTTAAAACATACTCAAAACGTTTGTAAAAGGTCTTGGAAGACTATTAACGTCTCTTGACTTGACTCTTAACTTTCCTTGAATTTGAATTTACGGATTCAAGGATTGTGATTTATGATAAGAAAGATCACATGTTGTTTGGAGTTTTTTTAAAGAGCTAAACATCAGAAATTATCAAGAAATCACTGTTTGGAAGTAAGTATGCGATGCGGAGATGCATATATTAATTTTGTTGCGGAATAATTTTTGAGGTAGAACGGTCTGTGGCTGCTCCGCAATACGAGGAAGAATTTTTTTAGTTCTGAAGAAAATGTCTGTCTCACCTAGACTTCCCCGACTTTTTCCTTTGTATTTTTCTAGCCTCAATTCGTCTAAACTCAATTCTTTTTCCCAAATTATCTTTATTTTCAGACACTCATTAATTGTACTGAAGAACCTAACTCAAACAACTCTAGAATTTGACGCAATAATCTCAAATATTCCTCAATCCCAGCCCAATTCAAGAACGAAAACATTTTAAAGAACACATATCAAGAACATCAAACTTTCAACCTTTTTTTGGTACGAATTCGCGCTGAAATAAACATGTTTGGCACGTGGGTGAACAAACCCAACGTTATGAAAGTCTCACACATCTCGTAAGATTGAATCCTTGGCGAAATCCAGAACCTAGCTCACAAGAGCTTGACAAATCTTGAACTTTCTTCTCCTTACCACCTCTTTTTTCTTTTCTCAAAGCCCTAACGTGATTTTCAGTAACGTAAACTTAATTAACTCAGTTTAGACACCAAATAATTTACTCTAAACGGATTAAACTAATCAGGTAATGAAACGACCAAAGTACCCCTTTAAAATATGGCTCTGACTTTCCTTATCTAGACAACCAATTTCAAATGGGCTTATCTCCATCATACAAACTCGTAATTGAGTAAACTTCTGTGTTAGAAAGATATTTCCCAAGGTATCTGAAAACCCACATAACACATCTTAATCTAGGAGTTATGATTGTTTAAAGTTAACCCAAAACTCGTTCTTAACATAACTTAACCAATTTTTCAGATTTTTCATTCTTTCCAAAAATAAATCTTTTCAATTCTAACTCTTTCTAGTTCTTTCAAATGGAGAGGTATTCCAACATTTCATCATTTCTTTGAATTGTAGCTCCAAGATTGTATTATTTCTTTGAATGTTCAATGGTACCACTTCATTTACAATTTCAGATTTTTATTTGACAGCTTAAAGTGTATACTCATGGTTTATGTCTTTGTTCACAATTTTTAATGAATATATGTTCGATCTAACTAAAATTTGATATAAGAAAAGCATAGCGATGAGTTTTAAAATTACCTAAAATAAGCGCACACTAGATTTATATCAAATTGCTAAAATTTATATATGTAATTGTTAATTTAAAACTATAAAAGATATTTAAAAAAAAATATCAACTAAATTTTATATTTAATTGCGAAAAAATTCCTTTTTTCTTCAGGATGACGGTCGAAGAACTTATGAGAAAATGGATTTAATTAAATGATGAAATAGAACCTTCTTCCCAGCAGGTAGCTCTGTTACTACTTTTGAAAACTACATTCAACTAGTTTACACAATTCACTTTTATATCCTAAACCACTTAATATTTAACGCCTACAAAATTTTGAAATTACTGTTGTGATAATAGTGATATTTAACCTTAATTAATAATCATTTAGCATTTATGTCTTCTTTTAAAAGAAACATATAATAGTTATGAAAATTGATGAATTGTAAATATTAAAATTTATAATAATGACTCAAAAAAATCCTTATAAACTACACTTGACTATCTATAGTAAGTTGTATTGATTAGTTAAAAATGTGGTAATTTAGGTGTTGCACCAAACAATGAGTTAATTAAACTAATATGTAAGAAAAAGTTTTGTAACATCTCTCTAATTGAAAGAACTAGAAAGAGTTAGAATTGGAAATAGTCATTTAAGGATAGAATGGAAATCTGGAAATTGATTAAGTTTGGGTTTTGACCAACTTTAAAAGACCATACCATATAAAAATCTTGAAATTATCTTTGCAACGCCACCAAGTATGCGTGATTCCGATTTTGTATGAGTGAGTTATGCCCATTGAAAGTTGGATTGTTTGGATAAGGAAAGTCCAATTCGGATTTTTGAAAGGTAATTTGGTTTTTTCCTTGACCAATTGTTTGATTTTGTTTTATGTAATTAAATTAGGGTCTAATTAGAATTAGATCAGTTTACACTTTTACCTTGTTATTGACTAGTGAACCAGTGTGGCAAGTTCATCATACGTAGATCGAATCTCACGTAAAATAGTCAACAATAGAATTTTTGTCTTATTCTAACTCGACAGAGATTGAAGGATAAAGATGTGGGTTTGAGACTTGTTTTAAAGGAGGTGTAAAGGAGACTCATGTTGGGCTTTGTGGAGGCTTGTGAGCCGGCCCGACCCATTACTGAAACCCTAGGTTAACCATTTGGTTTTCCTATAAATATGATCCTTGTATTTGTAATTCTGAAGTAGCACAAGTGAAATAAAATCCTCCTGTTACAGTCGTGGAGTAGGGAAACCGAACCACGTTAAATTCTTGTGTGTCCCGTTTGTGTTCCGTTTCTCTTTTCTCTAGATTATTTGTCTGTGTTGTGTGTTTAATTCCCAACAATTGGTATCAAAGCGAGGTTTCAACAACACTGTAACACAAACTGTGAGAAATTGTCACCTAGGGTTCTTGTGTGAAGAACTGTGTGCAGGGAGGAGAGCCGCCGTTACCGTGTGGGTAACCTCAAGCAGCAGCCAGCTAGGAGAACCGCGCAGGGTGCGAACAGCCATCGTCCGTGTGCTGTCCGTCGCGCCGTTCCGTTGGCCGCCGCGTCGGGAAGGAGTGTGCCGCCGCCGTTCGCAAGCTACAGCCGTGCAAGACGCCGAGGATCTGGAATCGCCATTCGCGAGCAGCAGCCGCCGCGAACCAGGCAGCCCAGATCGAAGGAGATCTGCCGCAGATCGTAGCCCAGCGAGGGAGAAAGCCGCGCAGCAGTAGCGAGGCAGAGAACGCCGCTGCCGTCCAGTGGCCGCCGCGTCGAGGAGCCTCAGATCCAGCGCGAGCGTCCAGATCGTGAGCATCGTCCAAATCGCCGCCCGCTGTCTGTAGACGCCGTTAAGGGAATTGCCGAAGTCCTTTGAGATGGCAGAAGATGGGAAGTTCCGAATTGAGAAGTTCGATGGTACAGATTTCAGTTGGTGGAAGATGCAGATTGAAGATTTGCTGGTTCAGAAAGATTTGGACGTAGTGTTGGGTGACAAGCCAGGAAAATTGTCTGATGCAGAGTGGGCAGGTTTGGATCGGAAGCTATGTCAGTTATCCGACTCTCGTTGACCAAGAATGTTGCGTTCAACATTCTTAAGGAGAAGACAGCGAAAGGCATCTTGGAAGCCTGTCTACATGTACGAGAAGCCATCTGCAGCAAACAAAATTTTTCTGATTAGAGAGTTGGTGAACACAAAGATGAAGGAAGGCAGTTCAGTACCGAGCACCTCAACTCATTGAATTCGATCTTAGCAGACTTTTGTCAGTTGGCATTAAGTTCGATGATGAAGTTCAAGCTTTACTACTGTTATCATCATTGCCTAACAGTTGGTCCGGAACGGTTACAGCAGTTGCCAGTTCAGTGGGACCTAATGGATTCACCTTTGAGAAGATTCATGATCTCGTTCTTGGCGAGGATGTCAGAAGAAGGAGTTCTGGAGAATCATCAGGTGAATGCTAAACGTCGTCAGAGGCAGAGGAAATAACAGAGGTAGTGGGAGCAGAACCGAAGAAGGAGTCAGTCGAAGGCTCGGGATGGCTCAGGTGTAGCATGTTGGAACTGCAAGGAGGTGGGGCATTTCAGGAATCAATGCCAGAAAGACAAACAAGTCAACATTGCAAAAGACAGCGCCGACGAGGATTTGTTTATCTGTTGCGCGGAGAGCAATGTGGATTCCTGGGTCATGGATTCTGGTGCTTCTTTTCACGCTACCCACAGCAGTGAAGCATTGCAGAATCTGGTTATTGGAGCTTGGAAAGGTAAGGCTTGCAGACGATAGAGCTCTTGATGTTACGGGCATGGGTGACATGGTGCTGAAGACGCCAGTCGGTTTCTGGACCTTGAAGGATGTCAGAGTTGTTCCAAGCTTGACGAAAAGTTTGATTTCTGTTAGGCAGTTGGATGAACAGGGACATCATGTGAAGTTCGGAAATGGGCAGTGGAAGGTCGTGAGGGGCAATCTTGTCATGGCTCGTGGAACAAAAAGAGGATCGTTGTATATTGTCGGATTACCGTCTGAGAGGGAGTGACCGTCCCAGTTCAGAAGAAAAACAAAGTCCGGTTCACAGAATCTCGTGGGCAGAAGAAGGTTGTCTTTGCAAGAAAGAAACCCAGAGCCACAGGTCAGATTCAGGATGAACGAGCAAGGAAAGGTTTAGGAAGACCAGTCAGAGGCGTTTTGTGGCAGTGGGAGCACCGGCCGTGCTTCAGCCAAGGCTCCTAGAAGACAGTGGGTCAAAGAAGAGAACCAGTATCCAGCTGTTGATACGTCTCCAGAAAATATCTTGCTGAGTATGGAGAGTGTTTGTTCTCAGGGAGTTCTAGGATCCGGCAGTTCGTGTCTCAAGTGGGAGCCGGTAGGGACCGAGGACGAGTCAAGGGCAGTAGTTTCAGTTTCAGCCGTGACTGATGTGTTGAAGCTTCGGGAGCTTCAACGGGCCTTTCAGTTGACTGAGAGAAGGCCGCTGTAGCAGGAGAGAGTTGAAAAAGATTACTAGACATACAAGTGTTCTAAGTGGATGACAGTTGAAATTCTTCAAGCCTCCAAGTGGGAGATTGTTGGGCTTTGTGGAGGCTTGTGAGCCGGCCCGACCCATTACTGAAACCCTAGGTTAACCATTTGGTTTTCCTATAAATATGATCCTTGTATTTGTAATTCTGAAGTAGCACAAGTGAAATAAAATCCTCCTGTTACAGTCGTGGAGTAGGGAAACCGAACCACGTTAAATTCTTGTGTGTCCCGTTTGTGTTCCGTTTCTCTTTTCTCTAGATTATTTGTGTGTGTTGTGTGTTTAATTCCCAACAACTCAGGCAGCTTTGAAGTTTTTTGCTGAAGCAGTGATTAATGCGATTGTGACATCAATATAGGCCATAAGAGCCTTTTAGATCAGTTTTTCTTGTCGATATAAATAGTTGTACCCAGGTTTGATAGTTTCAGTTTCATTAATGATGATTGATTTAGAGGGTATGCCTTTGTGCGAACAAGATGAGTATAGTGATCATGGCCATGAAGTAGCATGGCATTATAGGTCGTCCAAGCGATAAAGTTGTGGCTACCAAAAAGTTAAATGGGAAGTTGAGATGATGGGTTGACTTGAATTAAGTGGTTGACGATAGGGAGGCAGCAACATTAGCAACTGGGGTGGAGGGATCCATTGATGTGTAGGAAAAAAAATTACCCGTTAGAATATTTTTGGCATTGATACAATACAAAGAGAGTGAAATAACGTAGAAGAAAATATATTACTTCGATGAGACTCTTATAGAGTTTTTTTACATATGAAATAAACCAAATCAGCAAAACCTAACTTCCAGAATTTAGGAACAAATAACATTAGCTTGAATAAATTGAACAAACCTAATCCTAATAAAATTGTCCACAATAAAACAATGTAACAACACAAGTAAAACAGTAATGCTGAGCTACTAATAAAAATAGAAACTTTCTAGTTAAAGTCGTTTGCTTTCATAGTTAGAATCTATAAGTCCGTGACCTTAATTGAAACTAACCCGAATTTAAACACAATATTATATTCAGAAGCATTTTAGGAATTTTGAGAGAACTCACATTGATTGATTTAGCCTAATATATTGAATGTGTTTGTTTACTCCAGAGATATCATACATTTTTGTTGATAAGTATTGAAAATATGTCTCTATAAAAGATAGTTAATAAAGAAGAATTGAAGACGTAATTGACAAATCTTATAAAGGCGACTTAAATTTAAAATTTTAGATGAATTGATGTCATTCAACATTCAAAAACATGATAAAATCTTGGAGCTAGAACCGAAAGAAATTATTAAATACAATTTGGACCTAGGTGGAAGAAGTCACAAAATCCTTTTCTTCGTTGCTTTTTTTCTTTTCATCTCTTCTCTTACAACCAAGATTCCTTTAATTTTTTTGATATTGAATTTCTTTTTCCAAATGATTCATATTTGGATATTCTTTAGTTGGCGGATTCAATTTAAATTCAGCTTCAATTGGTGAGAGTTTGTTTGTACACTGTGGAATGCACGAAACATGATGATAGTAAAAATAAATTTATCAATTTCTTTTATTTTTCAAATACTTAAGAAGAAACATTAAAAAATGAGAAAAATAATGTTGAATAATATTAAAATCTTGTTAAAAATACTTAATGTTACAGAGGAAGATAGACATAAAGTTTATATGAATTATCTGATAGATCTATTGGTGGAAACAAATTTTTTTACTTCTTGGTATTATTTTTGGTGAAGTGATAAATTCCATCCTTTTAATGTCATGAACAATGTTTCGAGTCACATTTACAATTTTGTCTTTTAAAATAAAATCTTAATTTAAAATACGATCGGAATTATTCTCGAGATTATCTTCATATGTAACTTTGTTGAGGCTCCTGTTGGGTTTTATTTGCCCTGATTTCTTACCATAAATAGGTTTTCCTTTTAGGAAAAGCTTTTGGATTGACTAATCCTTTTTTTGGTAGGAAAAAGGTTTAGGACTCTATAAATAGAGATATGTTCCTTCTAACATAATCAGCATTCACAATGTAGTCTTAAAGGCTTTGAGAGTTTTTGTTAGGGGGAGAATTTATGGGTCACAAGCTTGATACGTTATCACTTGTATGAACCTCCCATTTATTCTGAGTGAATTTGGTTGAGGTTGTTTCCCTCTGTATTTTGTACTCGCATATTTATAGTGAATTGCTCATCTCCTTTGTGGATGTAGGTCGATTGACCGAACCACGTTAATGTGTCTTTTGGTATATTTCTCGTTGTCTTCTTACTCGTGGTCTTTTGAGATTTGCTTTGCTAGCTTTCGCGTTTACACCTGCTTATTTCGGTCCTAACAGCTCCGACTCATCTGGAAATTCTATATAAAGCTAAATGTGATAACTGATACACATGAAACAAATATATTATAAGTTCAAAAAATGGGACATAAGCTTCAATAAAATGACCAAATTTCAGGTTACTACTAGGTTATTTGCCATTTGGTTCTAGATTTTCAATTCTATTGAACTCATTGATTAAAAATTTAGGATTCATCTCTACTTGTAAATAAAACAAATAATTTTTTTAAAGTTAAAATTTGGACCCGAGGTCCATTTATTAATAATAAAGACTAACCAAATCAATTAGGGATTACAAAGTTAAAAAAAAAAAATACAAGTCCCTAAAATATAAGGACGGAGAAGTAAGTTCCCTATCCCTCTATCTTTCCTAGCATCACTCTTTGTTCTTTTCAGGTGTGGATCCCAGTGGATTTTGCTGAGCATGTTTGAAGCTCGAAAGAGGATTGTAAACCTGTAATTCAACTCCTCAGATGTGTACAATTCCAATGTCGCCGATCTGGTTCCACACTCTTCACTTTTTGCAGGTATCCATTCTTGTCTGCTGACATAGCCTAAGCTAGTTTGTATTGTCACAACTATTTTGCTTTCAAACTGACCACAAATTGCAGGGTGAAGCTTCTTGCAATATTTGTTACCCATAATGATGTAGTCGATGTTCTGAAATTCCACCATAACTTTGCAAAAAAGAGCTCTCGAAACATCATGCAGTGATCTTAAGCCAATTCCACCCTTTTTTTTGGATAAAACATTTCCTCTTAGGCCATTCAATGCTTACCCTTTAGACTTCCTGTGCTACCCAAAACAAATTTTGCGAATAACTGAAGAATTTGTTCACCTTTTTTGGAGGGTTCAAAGCTGACAACAAATATAAGTTTAATTACTGAATATAAGTTTAAATTTTAAGATGTAAAATTCCTTAAGTACCATTGGAATCTTTTTGTTGTAGGTTGTTCCTCCTCAAAGAATCTTTTTTAATTGTGCTTATGTTGCTTCCTTTGCATTATCTGGATGTCTCATTTGCTAGCTCTTGAAAATGCCCTTGATTCTTTTTTAAGTCATTGAAGATAAATTGGGGAATACAATGAGCATGATCGTCAAAGAAAAATTCATGTTAAGTGACATAACTGATAGTCAACTACCTAGCAAATGTCAACAAGGAGCCTCTTTGATATTCCCTTGTATGCATGGTAGTTTTCATTATTTTAGTATATGTATTATTAACGTTAGTATCAACCAACGTACATTAGAATTATTTGATGGACTTTTTTCATTAAGATTATCAAACTCACTTGAAAATCATGCATAAACAAACGAAAACGACTAATGATTAATAGTATGAGCGAATCTAAAAAAAAAAATTCATTTGGTTATGCATGATTTTCATGTGTGTGATAACCTTAGAGAAGATAAATTGTCAAAGAATTCTAATCATACCTTAACTTAAAATAACAATAACAGTAAAATCACAAAATTTTATTTTGAAGACTACCATGCATATAAGGGAGTATTAAAGAGGTTTAATGTCCTTGATTACCTTTGGAACTTAATTCATCACCTATGTCTATTCACATGAATTTTTCACTGAGCACACTCATTATATTGTACAATATATTTAATCTCCAATAACTTACAAAAGAAAAAAAAGTGGGTTTTCAGGATTTATGAAATGAGACATCCAAAAAATGCAACGGAAGCAATATAAGCACGGACCAAAAAAATTCTATCGCCTAGGAACTACCTAAAAAAAAATGAATATATTGAAGGTCCTTAAGGAATTTGACATCATTCAATGTAAACTAATGTTAATTATTTTATTTTTGTTATATAAAGAAGTAGTGATGATTCCTAAATTTTAAATAAATGATTGCAGTATAATTTAAAGTCTAGACCTAAATGACTCATAAAATAGTAGTAACCTAACATGTAGTCATTTTTTGAAGATCCAGTCCCAATATTTGAACTTAGAATTTGTTTCTTGAGTATCATTTCATCACGCTTGATCAATATAATTTTTAGGTAAGTCTAAGCTCAACAATTTTACATGTTAAGATAGCTCCCAGATAATTCTTATCGTATTTTAAATAATTCTGATTGTATTTGAAAAGGAAATATAGTCAATTGTGTCTTGAAACTTTGGACAAGAGATAAAAAAGATGAAAATTACCACATCATGCCAGGAACACCAAGAAATATAAAATTTAATTAATCGATAACGTCTACAAGGTAATTCATATAAACCTTATGTCTACCTTCCTCTATAACATTAAGTGTTTCCAACAACTGTCTAGTGTTGGTCAACAATAGTCTGCTCTTCTTTACTTTTGGTTCATAGATATTTGAAAAAATAAAAGAAAATTGTTGAACTTATTTTTATTACTCATCAAGTTTTCTTTCATTCCACAGTGTACTAATAGGTTCTAACCATTTGAAACAAAATATAAATAAAATCCTCAAACTTAAGAAGATTCAAGTACCAAAATAAACAAAAAAGGAATATAATGTTGGTTGTAAGAGAAAAAATAAAAAGGCAATGGAGAAAAGGATGTTGCATGTTATTTCATCTAGATCCATATTGATTTAGTCCTTTCTTTGAATTCTAACTCCAAAATTTTATCATTTCATTGAAGAGAAAATGGTCTAACCCTTCCCCATCTATATCCGAAATCTTAACAAAACACTTCAACTTCACGGGTGTCCTATCACCCCCTGAACATTTAAAAAGTCGAATATATACCCCTTAAAATGTCATCCTCATATTTGTATTGAGCAGTGATCAACACGCTTCTACCAAATCATATCAACCTTTTTAATTTAAAAAAAGTAATACGTTTCTACCACATCATATCAACCTTTATAATATAAATAATAATTCTTTTTCTTTGACGTTCTACAGCCATAGCATCATCAACCTGGTGCTAATTATTTTTCACCAATTTTCTTCTTAATTTCTCTCAATTCGTTCTTAAAAAATTTCTAATTTTCTTCTAATAATTGTTGATTCAACCTTCAAATTCTCTATTTTTGCATAATCTTCTGTTTTTTCTCTTTTGATTGATGAATTTTTCACCCAAAAATCATGAACAATTGAATGCCCAAGAATTCCTTTAAATCAATTTAAGGGTTTATGTTTTAGCTATAGTTCGTTTAGTAGGAATGTTAAAAAATGAAGATTTATTATCATTGTTGTATAATATGATGTTCATTGTGGATTTGATAACCAAAATCTTTTTAAATCTGAAAAAAAGATAAAGAATGCACCTGCCTTGTAAATTTTGTGTTTGAGCTTAAATTTGCATCTTCTATCTTTGAGCTATGAAAACAGAGTATGTGGTGATGGAGATTTAAGTGGTTGTTTACATCGAAACTGATTATTGATGAGCTTGTTCTCACGTACTGAATTATTTCCGGTGAGCTTTTAGTAGAGCTAAATTCAAAAATGAGAGGGAGCTTAGTGATGAAAAATTATGTGGGCGGAGACCTGACAGTAGAGGAGTCAAGCTCACATGGTGGTTCAAAGAATCCCATATCACGAGTTTTGTTGTCGTCCTTGTAAAGAGAAGGACGATAAAGAAGAAAACGTAAAAAGTAATAAATAAACAAAAGGAAACATAAACTTTTTTTCAAAGCAAAAAGTAATATGAAATAAGGAAAAAATGAAAGTTTTAATTATTCTTATTGCGTGAACTATGCCTTCTTTGCAACCTCAGCGTTGAGGGATCAAATAATTTCTCTTTAAAATAGTTTAAGGGGATTATAGGACTCCCGTGAAATATAAGCATATTGTTGGAATTCGAATATAGATTTGGTGGGGGGGGGGGGGGGGTTAGACCATTTTCTCTTTCTTTGAATGTTGAATGGTACTAATTAATTTATAATATGATATTTTTATTTGACTTCTAAAAGTATATATCTATGTTCTATGTCTTTATTAATAATTTTGCATGAATACATGATAGATTTAATTAAATTTTGATAAAAGCAAAACATATATGCCCCTTTTCGTCATTTCTAATTTAAATATATAAATAAATACGTGATTTAGATAACATTTTTTAAAAAATTTAAATTCGGGCAGCAACCCATTTTATTACAATAAACGAAATCATATCAAGGCCCAAATGAGACCTAGGACCAAAGAAGAAAAATACAGATAATAAAATATTAAAGCATAAACTAGTATTCTAAAAAAGTAAACTATCCACATGTGATATAGATAAGACGAGGTCTTCTCTTCTTCATTGTGCAGCAGCTTCAAGGTCCTTCTATGGCCAACATGTCATCTCCTATTACCTTCATCTCCTTGAGCTTGACTTACTTCCATTTATACATTTAACCTCTCAGAAATGTGATGGAATCTATCTCGGTGAAGACTTCTTTAGCTCAACGATTGTAAGAGCAATAAGATCGAGAAAATGGCCAGGAACCAGTGCGGGAGAGAATACACATATAGTGACCAATTCACCCTCATTATCTTCCCACGTATACAAAATGAGTTCCATAAGAACTACTACCACTGCATAAAAATTTAGAAATAGGTATCTCATTAACCAACTATCTATCAAACTCGTTCTCCTTACTTCATAAAGAAATGCACGGTAGATTTTCTCACTTGTCCACTATGGTTTATTGATAAATTGTTGTTTGCTGCTTCTTTAGTGTACTTGAACCTTTGCTTAGGCATATGCATTTTCTTGTTGTACTTCACATCAGCTGCTTTCATTGCGCCTTGAATTGTTTGTATGCCTAGTAGAGTCCTTGTTTTATACTTACTTGATTCTCAAATTGGGATTTTTTTTTTCTAATTGTAGAATGGCTTGAGCTTGAACTAGTAATTCTGGAAATTAATTATAATTTTTTATATTTGTGTTGGTACCTGTAAAATGAGTAGCATTGTTGGATAAAAATCCATCATTGTGTTCACTTCTCTATAGATGTTCTCAATCTCCACATTCCTATTGCTTAACAAATTCTTAATGTTTTGCACATTTACCGATACAACTCAAGAAATGTACCAAACATCATCCAATATCTTCTTTGTAATTAGAGAGTCAGTTTCTACATTCAATGGAAAAAGACCCATATGCACACATACTTTTAATTCCGATTGGATGTTAAATAATTCAAATTTTAATTTAAAAAATAATAATAATTGTGGTTCGAAACAATGTTCCTGAGATGAAAAGGATGGAATTTATCGCTTCACGAAAGGAATACCAGGAAGTAAAACGTTTGATTCTACCGATACATCTATCGGGTAATTCATATAAACTTTATGTCTATCTTCCTCTGTAATATTAAGTATTCTCAATATTTTTTTTCTCTTTTTTAATGTTTGTTCTTACATATTTGAATTTTTTTTTAAAAAAATTGGTAAGTTTATTTTTATTATCTCATCATGCTTTCGTGCATTCCACAGTGTACAAACAGACTCTCACTAGTTGAAGCTTAATATAAATTGAATCCTCTAGCTAAAGAATATCGAAATATGAATCATTCGAAAAAAGACATTCAAGTATAAAATAAAATAAAATATAGGAATTTTGGTTGTAAGAGAAAAGAGAGAAAAAGAAAAAAGAACAATGGAGAAAACGATTTTGTGGCTTCTTCCATCTAGGTCCAAATTGTATTTAATATAATGTATTTGGATTATAGCTCCAAGATTTTATCATGTTTTTGAATGTTGAATGACATCAATCCATTCACAATTTTAAATTTAAGTCACCTTTATAAGATTTGTCAATTACTTTTTCAATTCTTATTTATTAACTATCCTTTATAGAGACTTATTTTCAAAATTTGTCAACAAAAATGTGTGATATCTCTGGAGTAAAAAAACACATTGAATATATTATAGCAAATCAATCAATGTGAGTTCTCTCGAAATTCCTAAATTGGTTACAAACATAATATTATGTTTAAATTCAGGTTAATTTCACATAAGGTCACCGCCTTATAGATTCTAACTATAAAAGCAAACAACTTCAATTAGAAAGTTTCTAGTTTTAATAGTACATTGGCATTACTGATTTACTTGTGTTGTAACATTGTTTTATTATGCACTATTTTATTAGGATTAGGTTTATTCAATTTATTCAAGCTAATGATATTTGTTCCTATATTCCGGAAGTTAGTTTTTGCTGATTTGATTAATTCATATGTAAGACAACTCTGTGAGAGTCTCATCAAAGTAGAATACTTTCTTCTACTATACTTCGCTCTCTTTATATCATATAAGTGCCAAAAAATATTCTAACGGGTAATTTTTTTCCGTTACATCAACGGCTCCCTCCACCCTAGCTACTAATGTGGCAGCCACCCCTATCGTCAACCACTTATTCAATTCAACCCATTATCCCAACTTCGCATTAAACTCTATGGTAGCCACAACTTCATCGCTTGGACACCCTATAATGTCATGATACTTCATGGCCATGACCTCTATAGTATCTTGTCGGCACCAAGGTGTCCCTTCTAAAAAAGTCATCATTAATGAAATTGAAACTGTCAACCCTAAGTACATGTATTAGTTTCAACAAGATAAACTGATCCAAAAAACTCTTGCGGCGTCTGTTGATGCCAAATCGCATCCATCATTGCTTCAGCAAAAAGTTCCGAAGGTGCCTGGGATCACCTTTACACCTCCTTTAAAATAAAAATATCAAACCCACATCTTCATCCTTCATCACCATCTCCGTCCGGTTAGATAAGACAAAATATCTATTATTGACTATTTGCGTGAGATTGATCTATGTATGATGAACTCGCCATACCGTTTCACTGGCCAATAATGAAGAAATTATGGTGAACATATTGAGTCTCCTTTTTCTATAGTCCTGTGAGATTTCGTCAGCAATATAGGCACGAGACTCACCAATTAGCTACGATTAACTGTTTGATAAACTTCTTGATCACGAATCTTTACTCGAACATAAGGATCTAAAAACTACAACCAATCAGGTGACTGCAACATTTGCTTACCGAGTCACATATTCACAATCAGGCCAACATAATATTTGACGCCCACCCAGAAACAATAATTGTTGTCCCCCAACGAGACATTCCATCAAAAACCATTCTGAAGGTTCTCAATGGCGTAATTCCCACGACAACCCTCACAGGTCCATTATCAGCTATGTGACAATTTTAGGCATACAAAAAATGCGTGTCTGTCCCCGCCCCATAATTATATTGAAGCAAAGTGTAATTTAGTTGCCTAGACACCAACACATAAACCTTGGATTCTTGACTCAGGTGTATCTCACCACATTACCTCTGATTCCAACTCTATGAATAATGTTTAACACTTCAAAGGGAACATGACGATGGGTAATGGTAATGTCATTCCAATTACTCAAACTGGTACGACTCATTTATTGCATCAAATAAGGCCTTCAAAGTCTCTACTATTTTATGTGCTCCTACTATCAAGCGTATTCACGGTTTCTCATTTTTTCAAGAAAATCTATCCTCAATGGAGTTTTTTCCTTTAAATTTTTTTGTGAAGGATCTGACTTTGGGAACTCCTCTTTTATGCAGCCCTAATAAAGGAGGACTGTAGGAATGTTCATCATTTTCTCAGCCAACTATCGATGTTTCTACGAGCCCTTCCTTTAATCTATAGCATCGAGGGTTGGGTCACCCCCATTATCGAGTTTTATATTACATTCTCAATAATTTGTCCTTTTTTTTTTTGAATGACAAATTCACTTATTGTAATTCTTTTTTCTGCAATTAAGACCACATATTTCCATTTCTTCGAACACAGTGTCAAGCAAATCTCCATTAGAAACACTTAATAGTGATCTTTGGGGACTCTCCCTGGTACTCTCAATTGATCAGTACAGAAAGTATATCCGGTTGGTTATAAACGATTAAAACAACATTGAAGCTATAAAATTTTTCACACCTTACATCTTGTGCTTGAAAAACATTTTGAAAAAAAATACCCACCCTTTATACCGATGGAGGAGGATGATAGAATATATGCCTTCACTTAACAAGTAATGGACCAGGTCCCTTACTACACTACTAAATAAAATAGAAAGTTAAATGCAGTAAAATCAATACGATGATTTTACGTGGAAATCTCCTTGCTTAAGGGAGTAAAACCACGACCTGTCTTACATGATTTTCAATCGTTTTTACTGATATTCAAAAGCAAAAGTAAAACACGATTACACCAAATGTAAGAAAGATTTATCAATCTTACAGTTAAGCAACAGTCCTGCTTGATTAACAAGCCTAAGTAGAAAACTATCTACCCACTAAGTCATCCCTCTTGGACAACCTAGACTTTTAACACTACACAACAATTCCTTTATAGATTCAGGAATGATTTACAGTTTACGAACAAGAGAATGTATTCCTAAACAAGAATACGAAAAGCTCCAGAGGTTGCTGTTGTTGTTGGAATACTTCTGCCTTTGTTTTCTAGCAGCCTTTGCAAATGTTCTTGAAGAGGTTTCTCTCAAGTTGCAAAAACTGCCCAAAATGTTTAGGAAAGTGCCTTTTATATGGGCAAGTCACTTTCCTAAACTTCTTTGCCATTGGCTGGAAGACACACATTTTCTGACGCCATCGGGAAGTGTGCACCTACTTTCTGTACCGTCTCCAGCTGGCAGTCAACTGGCTCGTCATCATGAGAGCCTGGTACCTCTACTAGGTCCCTTAGTTTGTTTCATCTGCAATACTCAAGTAAGTAACCTGCAATACTCAAGTAAGAAACTGGTACCTTTACAAGGTCCCTAAGTTTGTCAAATCATCAAAACTACAAATACCATTTTCCCCCTTTTTGAAGATGACAAACAATGAAACAGTGATCTAAGATTTTCTCCAAACTTTGTTCCCCCTTTTAAAATTCCCCCTCAATGTTGTTCCCCCTTTTTATTCCCCCTCACTGTACATTCCTCCTCACTGCATGTTCCCCCTCACTGAATTATCATTTAGCTATATACAGTTTTACTTCCCCCTTTTGGAATCATAAAAAAGCGATACAGTAAACCAGTGATGTCAACATAAACACTGAACAAGATCAAAGCTAAACAGCAAACAATCAGTAAGGAAAAAGCATGCACAAGAGAAGATAATCAGAACAACAAAGGAATGAATTAACGAGCATGCCATCATAACATAAATACATTAAAAACAAACTGAATATCCATCAACACAATGACAAGCCACAAAAAAAATGACACAGGGAAGGATTGATTAACAGTCTAGGAAGAGGGGGGAGGATGAGACAGGGACTGGATAATAAGAGTGAGTCGTGCATTGACAACATCATTATCCTTGATGGCCTTTTCTTGCAGGGCAGTTATCTTCGCCTTCAACTGAGCATTCTCTTTCTCCAGAGTTTGAACCACTGAAGAACCTGGTCCCTCACTTTGTGCAGTAAGCAGTTCTGCTTTGAGTATAGCAATCTCTGCCTCCTTACCACTTAACCGCACAGTAAGCTCCTCAACCTCGTGCTTAAGATGATCCTGATCATTAATAAGTTGCGCCATTTTGCTCTTTGGATAGCCTCTTCCTTCAATGCATTCGCACTCAACCAAGGTACTTTCAGAGATAGTCTGCTTAACAGTCTCCACTTTTCCAACACTGTGAGGGATTTGAAAGTGCTTGAATACTTCCGTGAGAAAATATCCATAACCCATTCCATGAACACCTCTCCTCTCAATGACAGTTTTGTGAATATGTTCAAGCATTAGACCAGGGAGGTTCAAGGCGTCGAAGCTACACAGCATCTCCATCACATACAAATCAGCAGCAGTGGCGACTGTTCTCTTTTCTGTGCGAGGAAGGAGCACCTTGTTGACGAACTCAAAGACCAGTTGATACTCACTCTTCATGATTTTCTTATAAATCCCAGCAACCTTAGTTGTGGGTGTCTTAGAAATCATAGAGGCAAACTCAGAAGAGCAAGTTTTGCCCAGCATAGACCGGGTCCCCTCTTTAGGCACCCTGAGAATTTTGCTCAACACCTCCTCATCCAAAGATATGGCTATATCATTTACCCGAGTGAGGATGCTCCCATCTTCCCTGAATTGAACATTGTAGTAAAATTCACAGACTTCTTCTTCATGGAGGATGGGGGATTTTTTGTCGAACAAGTGCAGCCAAGATTGAATCTCCACTATATCGTGCAGAGAATCCATGCCATGAAGAGTTATGATACCCATATCAAAAACTCTTCCTGCCAAGACTGCTTGGGTTCTATGGTTGTCAACCACCTCCTGCAGGTTGACACTCTCAACTTTCCTGGCTTGGGAACCAGGTCCCTGTGACCGCTTTCTCTTTTTCTCAAATCTCTTCCCTTTTGACTTTGTGTTGTCAACCTTATCTGTAGCCTTTCCCTTTTTATGTTCTGACCTCTTTTTCTTATTTTTCTTTTCCACTTCTTCTCCAGACAACTCAACCACATTAACATCAGGTATTTTAAAATTTGATACCTTGAAAGTTCTTGCACTTCTAACTGCAGCAGTAGAACGTGCATTCGCCTTCAAGGCATCAGCCATCAACTTGTGAGCGGCAGACCTAGTAGTAGGTCGTCTCCTGGGGGCCTCCTCTACAACTTTCTCCTTCCGTTTTATAGATTTCTCCCCTTCTCTTCTCTCAACCTTCCATTTTAAAGGTTCCTCCTCACTTGCAGAGTCAGAGGAGGATGAAGAAGAGTACCTTCCTATATCAGGGGTCTTATCAAAGATAGGTTGAGTGGGTCTTACCTCTTCTCTTTCCAAGACTTCAGTATGCTCTGCCCTTGCTTCTTCCCGCATCATGGCCAAGCTTTAAATCACGAGCTCTTCACTCGCTGCCAATATGTTGGACTCAGAAGCCTTGTACTTGGGTAGATCCCATTCAAACATATTGTCAAGAAACATGTCTTGAAATGGACCAGGTCCAGTAAGCACAACAGAACTGTTCAAATCTACGGCGAAAAAGGGGTTATCAGGGGTGTCTTGTTGAGAACTGGAAGGGGGAGGAAGTGTGGCTTGTGTAGTGGTTGGAGAATAGAAGGCAAGAGGCTCTATTTCACTTAGAGCATTCAACATCTGTTTGGAGGAAGATGAAGGAGAAGACATGTTTTTCGCACTAGAAAATAATTTTTTTGACCAGCGAAGAGAAGAAGAAGAAAACAAATTTTGCCTTTTGAGATTTTGCTAAAACCCTTCGTGAACAGGAAGAACAAGTTAATAAACAGATGAGAGTTTCAAAAAGAAATAAGAGTATTTAAAGAAAGTGAAAATGTGCCAGGTCTGTGATTGGATGCGTCGTTTGAGACAGAAACGATGGGACTGATCGGTCAGAGTAACCAAGGGCTGACACGTGGCATTATAAACGGTCATATTTTTTCAGTTTCAATTTAATGTATAAATGCTAACCTGGACAGGTACCAGGTACCATAGCACAATTGAGCTTCATTCCTCAGTTGTTCTAGTTGCTTTCCTTGCTAAGCAGGTCCTTACTTAGAGTATACCTACCGAAGGTACAAAAAGGGATCTTTGTTCAGATATTTAAAATTCACACAAAGGATACCTGCACTGCAATTTTAGCCATCAAGGGAGTTCAACTGTTAGAAGCTAATAACATCACTTGGAGATCAACATCCCCAACTTCAATCGATTTCTCTCAAATTGATCCTTGCTGAGAGATTTGGTGAAGATATCTGCAATTTGCTCCTCTGTTGGACAATATGTGAGCACAATATTTCCCTTCTCAACATTATCCCTCAAAAAGTGATGTCTAACATCAATATGATTTGTTCTCTTATGGTGGACTGGATTCTTTCCCATACTAACAGCACTAGTATTGTCACACATAAGAGGAATTGCTTTGATGTGAATTCCTAAATCTTCCAAGTGTTGCCTGATCCACAGCAACTGAGAGCAACAGGCTGCATCAGCTACATATTCAGCTTCAGCAGTTGAAAGAGCCACATAGTTCTGCTTCTTGGTACTCCATGAAATAAGTGATGATCCAAGGAAATGAGTCATTCCAGAGGTACTCTTCCTGTCTAATTGATAACCAGCAAAATCAGCATCTGCAAAACCAACCAGGTCAAAAGTATCACTTGCAGGATAGAAGAGAACCAGGTCCCCTGTTTTCTTCAAGTATCTGAGAATACGTTTTGCAGCCTTCAAGTGTGAATCACGAGTACATGCTTGAAACCTGGCACACATTCCAACACTATACACAATATCAGGCCTGCTAGCAGTCAGATATAACAAGGATCCAATGATTCCCCTGTACATTGTTTGATTCACAAGAGGATCAGATTCTTCTAGTATCATCTTTGAAATTGTTCCCATAGGAATATCAATAGGTTTAGAATCAAACATATTGAATTTCTTCAGCAGCTCCTTAATGTACTTCTCCTGACATATTGAAATCCCATTTTATGATTGCTTGATTTGCAGACCCAGGAAGAATGTTAATTCACCCATCATGCTCATTTCAAACTCCTTTCCCATTAATGATGAGAATTCTTCACACAGATGTTCTGAAGTAGCTCCAAAAATTATGTCATCTACATAGACTTGAATGATAAGCAATTCTTGTTCTCTTTTTAATAAGAACAAAGTATTGTCTATCTTGCCTCGTTTGAAATCATTCTTCAGCAGAAACTTAGACAACCTTTCATACCATGCTCTTGGAGCTTGCTTCAGACCATATAGTGCCTTATTCAATCTGAACACATGATTTGGTAGCTCTGCATCCTTAAAACCAGGAGGTTGCTTGACAAACACCTTCTCTTTGAGATCTCCATTCAGAAATGCACTCTTCACATCCATTTGATACAACTTGAACCCCATAAATGCAACAAAAACTATTAAAATTCTAATAGCTTCCATTCTGGCAACATGTGCTAAGGTCTCATCATAGTCTATTCCTTCTTCTTGATTGTATCCTTGCACCACCAACCTGGATTTATTTCTAGTAATTACACCATTTTCATCAAGTTTGTTTCTGAAAACCCATCTAGTTCCTATAACTGTTCTGCCTTCAGGTCGAGGAACCAGGTACCATACCTTACTTCTTTCAAATTGATGAATTTCTTCTTGCATAGAGTTGATCCAGTCTGCATCACTTAATGCTTCTTTCACATTCTTGGGCTCAATAGATGATATAAATGCTGAGAATGCAACTAGATTTCTTGTTTTTGATCTAGTATGAATTCCAGAATTCAAAGGAGAAATGAGATTATCGAGAGGATGTGATGAACTATGGTTCCATCCTAACCTTGGAGCAGACTGATTTGGCTGATCAGCAATATCTTCATCATCAAAAGTGACATCATTTTCTAGGGAGTCTGATGTACTTTGGCTGGAAATCTGAGTAGTACCAGGTACCATATCACCCTTTTCAACTTCAACAGCCTCTTCAGGTAGACTATGATTCTGATCATCACTGTCATTTTTCAGTTGTTGATCTGCATCAGCTTCACCTTCTTCAGTCTCTTTGATTTGAACAACTTCATCACATCATCATCATCATGGGATCCATCATTCTTCAAGCTTCCATCTTCATCAAATACAACATGAATGCTTTCTTCAATGCATTGAATTCATTTGTTGAATATTCTGTAAGCCTTGCTAGATGAAGAATATCCAACAAACAGTCCTTCATCACTTCTAGGATCAAATTTTCCCAGATCATCCTTCCCATTATTCAGCACGAAACATCTGTATCCAAATTCTCTAAGATAGCTCAGCATTGGCTTTTTGTTATTGAGCAGCTCATACGGAGTCTTATTCAAAACAACTCTTATTAGACACCTGTTGGTAACATGACATGCTGTGTTAACAGCTTCAGCCCAGAAAATTTGAGGAAGATTTGATTCAATTATCATAGTTCTGGCAATGTTTACCAAGGTTCTATTCTTTCTTTCCACTACTCCATTTTGTTGAGGAGTTCTTGGAGCAGAGAAATTATGGCTCGTACCATTCTCCATGCAGAATCTATCCAGTGTTGAGTTCTCAAACTCTGTGCCATGATCAGATCGAATGCTGCAAATAACTTGATTCAATTTGGTTTGAATTATTTTGAAGAATACCACCAATTCTTCACTTGTGTCTGCCTTTGATCTCAAGAATCTCGTCCAAGTGTATCTTGAGTAATCATCAACAATCACCAAAATGTACTTCTTGCCATTTCTGCTTTGAACCTTTAATGGTCCACACAAGTCCATATGAAGCAACTCTAGAGTTCTTGATGATGTTACTTGATTTTTGGGCTTAAAAGATGATCTGATTTGTTTTCCTTTAACACAAGCTTCACAAATTTTATTTTCAGAAAACTTCAGTTTGGGCAGACCTCGGACCAGGTCCTTAGAAATCAGTTTGTTCAATAAAGATGAGATTACATGCCCCAGCCTACGATGCCAGAGATCAGAATTCTCATTCTGAGCACTGAGACATGTTAAGTCATCTCCATGAGACGTTTTTAAAATTGCCACATACATATTTTTACTTCTGTGTGCAGTGAGAATAACCTTGTTTGTCGTTAAACTCACTACAGTGCATTTATCAAAAGTAAATTTGACCTCATTTCCTTTGTCACAGATTTGTGACACAATCAACAAATTGTACTTCAACCCATCCACATGATAAACATTGTCAATTGAATCTTCAAGAGATCTTCCTACTTTGCCAACTCCCAAAATGTACCCCTTCTTACCATCACCAAAAGAGACACCTCCTCCTTGGAGTGTCTTGAGTGAGAGGAAGTTCTTTACATCACCAGTTATATGCTTAGAGCATCCACTGTCCATATACCAACATTGACTGCTGCTCCTCTCACTCACCTACACCAAAAATCACTTGTTTAGCTTGGGAACCCATTTCAGCTTGAGTTCCCAGTAGGCAGACAAAGGAGTGATTAGATTGTATTGAGTCCAATAGGGTAGATTTTGTAGCTTTCTAACAAAGGACATAGGAGCAGGGACATATTTCTTATTTTAAAATCTGTGAGTTGAAACATGCTTTGGAGGACCAGGTCTCTCTTTTGGTAAATTTTGCCTTTCAGCATAATTAGAGAGCCTTTCACAGGAGTTTCTCCAGCTAGCACACTCACCCTTCAAATGTCCATTCTTACCACAGTGAAGACATAGCAGATTGTCAGACACAAACACATACTTACTGTGAGGATTATAAGGAGGACTAATTTCAGACTTCCTATTCCCTTTTTATTGAAATTACTCTGATTTGTTGCATTTGACAGTAACTTTGAGGATTTGGTCCACTTAAGGGATTTTTCAAGTTCTTCCTTAAGTTTCACAATATCCTGTTCCAATTTGTTACTCTTTTCAAGAGACAAACCAAGTTTTTTCTCAGAGTTTTTCAATTTTTCTTGAATTTCAGCTAGCAAAACATTTGACATTCCATTCAGCTTCTCAGCTTCTTCAGTAATCTGGTTCAACTGGTTCTTAAGTTCAGAGTTATTTGACTCTAGAGACATCATTCTTGACATTTTCTCTTCAAGTTTAACTTTGTTTTCAGTTAAACTGTCAAGTTCAGCATTCATGGTGTCTCTTTCAGATGTTAACTCTATCACAGAATCAATCATGACTTTTGCTAAAGTTCTCAATTTTTTAAGAGAATATTTATCCAAGTCAGTTTTCATATCTAGAAGAGCTACTTCATTGTCCTCTTCTTCATTTTCTGTGTGAGCCGTGAGAGTAAACATTTCATTGAAGACAGTTTCCTCCTCATGCACAACAACCATGGACACATCTTTTGGCTCATCAGGATCTTCTGAATCACTTCCGGAATCACCCCATGCAGCAAGAGCCCTTTTGACAACCAAATCTGCAGCAGCTTTTCGATCTCTCTTGCCTAGTACCAGGTCCCTTCTATTCTCTTTGTCACTTCTTGGTTTTTGATGTTCCTTGTTTTCATTCTTGAACAAAGGACACTCTCTGATGAAGTGCTCAGCTTTTCCACACTTGTAGCAAGTATCACCTTGAGCAGCATTTCGAGTACCATTTGTTCCTCTTTTATAAACTTTGTTTTTCCTCACAATTTTTTGAAATCTACTGATGAGATATGCCATATAATCATCAGTGGAATCTTCATCTGATTTATAATTCAACATCAATGACTTGTCCTTCTTGGCTTCCTTCTTTGACAAATCGTAGTTTCGATTCATCTCATGTGTCTTCAGATTACCAATCAAAGCATCCATAGTCAGCACCTTCAAATCCTTGGCTTCTGTAATGGCATCAACCTTGCTCTCCCATGACTTTGGAAGAATTCGAAGCGCTTTTCTAACTTGTTTGGTCATGCTTATAGGTTCACCTAGACTTCGCAGCTCATTTGTAATGGAAGACAACTTGGTGAACATGTCATGTATTGTTTCTCCTTCCTTCATTTTGAAGTTCTCATACCGTGAGGTAAGCATGCCAATCTTAGATTCTTTGACTTGTTCAGTTCCTTCATTTGCAGTCTTTAAGCAGTCCCAAATTTCCTTAGAAGACTCACAGGCTGACACTCTATTTGTACTCATCAGGTCCTATCCCACAGACCAGAAGACTTTTAGCTTTGAAACCTTTTTCAATCTTTTTCCTGTCAGCTTCGTCATATTTCTGCCTAGGCTTTGGAACAAGAATAGTCTTCTCTCCATCCTTTTCTTCCATAGTCGGACAAATGGTCCATCCAATACAATATCCCATAACTCGCTATCTTCACCCATGAGGTAATCATGCATTCTAACTTTCCACCAACTGTAGAAATGTCCATTGAAACGAGGAGGTCTGTGTGATGACTGACCTTCTTCGAGGTTAAGTGGAGCTACCATTTTAGAGCAAATATCACTTCCTTGGTGTTAACCAAATAAATAGTGTCTGCTCTGATACCACTTGATAGAATATATGCCTTCACTTAACAAGTAATGGACCAGGTCCCTTACTACACTACTAAATAAAACAGAAAGTTAAATGATGTAAAATCAACACGATGATTTTATGTGGAAACCTCCTTGCTTAAGGGAGTAAAACCACGACATGTCTTACATGATTTTCAATCGTTTTTACTAATCTTCAAAAGCAAAAGTAAAACACGATTACACCAAATGTAAGAAAGAGTTATCAACCTTACAGTTAAGCAACAGTCCTGTTTGCTTAACAAGCCTAAGTAGAAAACTATCTACCCTCTAATTTATCCCTCTTGGACAACCTAGACTTTTAACACTACACAACAATTCCTTTCTAGATTGAGGAATGATTTACTGTTTACGAATAAGAGAATGTATTCCTAAACAACTATACGAAAAGCTCCAGAGGTTGCTGTTGTTGTTGGAATACTTCTGCCTTTGTTTTCTAGCAGCCTTTTCAAATGTTCTTGAAGAGGTTTCTCTCAAGTTGCAGAAACTGCCTGTTTAGGAAAGTGCCTTTTATATGGGCAAGTCACTTTCCTAAACTTCTTTGCCATTGGCTGGAAGAGACACACTTTCTGATGCCATCGGGAAGTGTGCACCTACTTTGTGTACCGTCTCCAGCTGGCAGTCAACTGGCTCGTCATCATGAGAGCCTGGTACCTCTACTAGGTCCCTTGGTTTGTTTCATCTGCAATACTCAAGTAAGTAACCTGCAATGCTCAAGTAAGAAACTGGTACCTTTACAAGGTCCCTAAGTTTGTCAAATCATCAAAACTACAAATAACAGAGGAGAATACCAAATACTAGACCCATACCTTCATTGCAATGGCCTACAACACCTCAAAAGGATGTCAAGGCTGATAGCCGCCATTATCACCTAGTTGAGACAACCAAAACACTACTTCATCAATCTACCTTACGATCTGATTTTTGGTCATTTGCTTCTCATTATGTCTAATATGTCATCAACTTTCTACCCACTAGCACATATAATAGCAAGTCACAATTAGAAGTTATTTTCAATGACAAACCAACTTATACATCTCTCCATATATATGATTTTTTGTCTTCAACCTTATACCAAAAATAATTTCAAACCGTACTCCAAACCTTGTGTCTGTCAAGGTTTCTCCATTACTTCTCATTCCCATGAATATTTTTACCCTACACATAACAAACTTTTTCTCTATTAAAATATCAAATTTTTTGAAGATGTTTTCTCAGTTTGAACAAAAACTTTCTTCTTTAGCATGGAAAAACAATTATTCCTAAAAGTAGTCTAACTTTTTCTCTCATCCAGAAATAACACTTGATACTAGTACCATTCACTATTCAACTTTGAACAAAGGCATATTACCCCATAAGTCAGGAACAAGGTAAAAACCCCATTACTTCATCACCCTCTTCTTCTGATAGGTATGTGCAATCCAATGTTGCTCACCCTCAGCCCCATTTTGTTTTCCAGAGCCAACCCCATGTCCCCTCAACTTTTCCAATCTCTATAAATCATTTCCAACCAATTTATCACGTCTATCGGCATCAATCACCATCATCATCTTCACTACCACCACCATCTCTTAGTTTACCTCCCCGATATGAACCTATTTTTATTATTTCACTAATAGAACAATGTAATTTTGTAAAGAGGTCGCAAAAAAACATCTTAAAGGAACAAAAAATGATTAACTACATCCCCAAATGAGCTAGCCTACACCTTGCATTGGCTGTTGTTATTTGTTCCTACATTCTAGGTGTTAGTTTAGGCTAATTTGGTTTATTTTATTTGTATAAAAGCTCTACAGGAGTCTCATCAAAATATTATAGTTTCTTTAATTTTATTTGTCTTTACAACACAAATATAAAAGTTGTTCTTAAACTTTTAAAAAAACTCACTCAAATGCAAGACTCGTCACTGTACTTGACATGACCCAACCTTTTAACTTTTAATAGACAAATGGTTAAAAGGATAAAGGCGGAGGCATTTGCATTTTAGCTATATAATAAATTATGAAAGGAGAAGGTACCAAAAAAATAAGTCTTTATTTGGACTAAGACTGGTCAACGGACCGGAACCGGTTCAACGGACCGGAAAAAATCGGTACCGGACCAGAACTGAACCTTTTGATCGTTTCAATACCGGGATGAACCGGACCGGAATTACCGGGATGAATAATCGGTTCCGTCCCGTTCAACTATATACCAGGATGGAACTGAAATGAACCGGAACGGACCGGGATGGAATAGGAGGGGATAAACGTGATGATATTTTTTGGGATTACGAAAATATAATTATTTTTTAATTTTTCTAAGTATAAATTAATAGTTTTTAAATTTATACTATAATTTTTTACTTAGGTTTATTTTAAAGATATTTTATTATTAATTTTTTGTTAAGTTTGCAAGCAAAGTCTAATAAAGTTTTGAAAATTTAAATCTTTTGAAGTTTATACTCTATAAGTTATTACTTATATTCATTAATATTTATTTTATAAGTTATATTTATAACTTGTGTCTTGTAAACATTAAATAAATAAAATTTGTAATTTTAAAAAAATTAAATTGAAATAAGGATAAAACAATTACAAAAATTAAAAAATATAAATATAAAATATAACTTATAAAATATAATTTATATAAAATATAAATATAAATTATATAAAATATAAAATATAAAAAAATTAATATATATTATGTAAACTGGATCAGAATCGGACCGGACCGGACCGGAACCGGGATGAACTGGTACCAGTACACCGGTACAAAATCACGATTCCGTCCCGTTCCGTGTACCGGTTCAGACTATCCCGTCCCGTCCCGTAGGCAACCGAAACGAGACATTCTGCCTTTAATTCTTCATTATTATAATTACTTATGATACATTTAAATGAGAACTTTAAAATGATATATGAAAGCAAAAGGTAGAGCTGAACTTTCTACACGTTAGAATTAGAATATTTGTTCATTTTTCCATCCATTTAAAAAACTTTTATCCCTTCACCAACAATTATTTGTTTTTTAGAAAATTTAGTATCTCTTGTATGGTTGATGTTCATTTGAATCCCCAAAAAATATAACTAATAACAAGGAAAAAAGATAAATTATAAAATCAAATTATAGATGTTTGATTGAAGGATAAATGATAGATATTATAATCATCATCGTCCTTTCCATTATAATGTTTGTTACCACATAATATCTTACAAAAGATAATATAATATTTTAGTTTTAATGACTCACATTTTTTAAGTACTAATTTCTGGACACGTGCTTTGCACGTGTGTTCCTAGATATGTTAGAATGACTAAAATGCAATGAAAACATATAGTGTGTAAACAACATGCAATGAATAATATAATACAAAAATTATAAATAAATCTTTAATAATATAACCATAAAACACCAATGAGGGGCACATTTTGATGTTTCAAATTAATTCTTTTTAAGCAATCTACTATAACTTTTAAATTTTTTGCTAATAGTTAGCAAACTTTTAATAAAGTCACAAATGGCTAATTTGAGCTCAAACAAGTATTTAGACTTACGACTTCATAGAAAACTAAATTAAGATGTCTAATAGAGACGGAAAAAACACAGAAAAAATAGAGAAGGAAAAAAATACAATGTATACATTCTTCATAAGACGTTGATCAATAATAATGTAGATTAAAAAATAAATACAAAATTAGTACATAATATTTCGAGTTCTTATTGAATCTTTCTCCCATATCCTATCAAATTCAAGAGTCTTCTTCATGATATACGTCCATAACATAAACTATTTGAACATACATAATTTTGAAGATGTCTTAGTTTTTAAAAAGTAGCTTATCAATTATGAAATTGAAAATCTAAATAAAAAATAATATTAGAAGAGAAGTAAACATAAATTGTAAAAAAACAAGATATCTAGCAAAATTATGGATGAATAATCATTAAAGCTACAAAAATCTCAATAAGAAGAATGAGTTACTCCATCAATAACCATCAATTTTTTGTACGTGTCCCTACATTCCTTATTAATAAATGAAGTAGAATAATATATTGTGATAATCTATGAGTTGATATAATATGAATAAGAAAAAATGATATTTTACATGGCAAAATACAATATACAAAAATATAAGATTCCAAATAAATTCAAGAATTCATAAAACAGTAAACCAGTTGAAAAAATAGTCATCTAAAGTGATAATGATGAAAGTAGGATACAAAATATCACTATTAAAATCTTATATAATATTATTATAGTAAAAGAAAAATAACATAAATTGTACCTGAAAATCGCCGAAATAATCTCATCAAAAGGAGGTAATTGGTGAACAAAAAATATTCCTCAATTAGTTAGAGATTTATATAAAAGAGGCTTACGAGCCTCACTATTTAGTTTTTTTAAAAAAAAATGTTTATGGGAATTATAAATGGAGACCATAACTTTACCACTACAATTGATATTAAGATAAGAAATTAAAGACTATTAATGTAATTAACTCATAACTCAGTATCATTAATAATTAAAAGAGAAGATGAAAAGTTGAAGAATTTATATATTTAATGAAATAATCATGATCTTATACATGGGGAGATGGAGGGTTGCTCTTTTTACTAACTAATTTAATATAATTTAATTTAATCATAGTAATTATAGATAAAGAATAAAACATTAATCAAATTATTTAGACATTTAAAATCTCAAAAAAGAGAATATATATATATATATAATATATATATATATATATATATATATATATATATATATATATATATATATTATATATATATATTATTTTTTTTAATTAAAATGAAAAATTTAATATTTAATTAAATAGTTAAATGTTTTATAATATTTTAATTTATAGTAAGGGTAAAATCGTAATTCAACTTTTAATTTTTTTTGTTCCCACTTATAATAATATATGATTATCAAATAAATTTTGTGATATTAAATTTCCGCGCGGAGTGCCGGTGATTCTATTAGTCATATCATATATTTATATAAAAGGGAACCCTGGGCCCGCCTACGTGGTGCCACAACAAGTAACAATTTCCTTTTAAATTTATTTATTCAAAAATAACCTTCCCCTTTCATGAAAACATGTGACTTTTATGATAATTTGCGACTTTTATGAATAGTTGCGACTTTTATGAATAGTTGCATTTTTTATGAAAAATTATTAGTTTTATTAAAGGTTGTGACATTTCCGAAGGGTTGTAACTTTTCGAATGAGTTGTGAACTTTCCGATAAGGCACAAACAACATTTATTCACACTATCCTTTGTTGTCTATAAATAGAGTGATTTCCTGCCACTATTATTTATAGGTTTTTTTCCGTTGTTGGGCAGTCGAATTCAAATTTTTTAATTAAACTTCTTATGAAGTTTGTTTCATTCCTCAAATATTTCATCCTCCCTTTTTATGGAGCATAATTTTTATCATGATTCATAGTGATTCATGTAATTATGATGATTATATTTGCTTTTATGGTGACTTTATTTTAATTATGTTAAAAGTGTGGCCGGCCCCATTAACTTTTAAGTTAGGATTATTTTGGTCTTTTCCCCATTTGTTGGACACCTAAACTACATTGTTTAACCCCCGAAACTATCGCATTTTTCTCAGTTTAAGCATATTAATGTCACGACCCAAATCGGGGACGCGACTGGCACCCACATTTACCCTCCTATGTGAGCGAACCAACCCATCTAAACCTTAACATTTCAATATAATATCAACAGAAAATAATGCGGAAGACTTAAACTCATAAATAAACAACTCAACTATTATTAATATTCCCAAAATCGGGAAGTCATCATCACAAGAACATCTATCTCAAATTTCTAAACTAAAACTGTCTAAGAAGTTAAAACAATAAAAAGCTAGTCCATGCCGGAAGTTCAAGGCATCAAGACTTGAAGAAGGAGACCCAGTCCAAGCTAGACGCATTAGCTCACCCTGAATTTCCGATGGAGTGAAGACTGGCTTGATCTACTGCTGAGTCGAAGTTGACGGAACGTTTGCTGCATTGCACAAATAACAAGAGGAAAACATAAAAGTAGGGGGTCAGTACAACCACACGTACTGAGTAGATATCATCGGCTAACTCAAAACAGGGAACAATATATATCAATAATAATGTAAATCAACTACAATACTCAACATGTAGCAACAACAATTACTTTATCATTAACAATTTCCGTCAAGTTCACACATGAGGTCTCAAGCCTCAATACCATACTCATTTGGGAATTAAGTTCATTAGATTGAGTATATTCATTATCTTTCAAGATTCATTATCTTTCTTCCTCTTGTGTCGGTACGTGACACTCCGCTCCTCTATTTCTATCCTGGTGTCGGAACGTGACACTCCGATCCTCATATTCATTCTATCCTGGTACCGGAACGTGGCACCCGATCCATATTCTATCCTGTGTCGGAACGTGACACTCCGATCCTCATATTCTATCCTGGTGTCGGAACGTGACACTCCGATCCTCATATTCTATCCTGGTGTCGGAACGTGACACTCCGATCCTCATATTCTATCCTGGTGTCGGAACGTGACACTCCGATCCTCATATTCATTCTATCCTGGTACCGGAACGTGGCACCCGATCCCCTAATTCATCAAGCCTTCTTTTTACACTAAGGCATCATCATTCTCATTATATAATTTATCCAGCGAATTAGGGTTCTTTCAAGATTTGGAATTCAATAGCTTCATCATGCTTGTTAATTCATCACAATTTCATAATCATAATCATGCAAGCATACAAATTAAGCACATAGCAGGGTTTACAATACTATCAACACATAATATTCACTATTAAGAGTTCACTACGATTATCGTAATATAAACCATAACCTACCTCCACCGAAGAATTGAATCAACAAGCTATCTCCTCAAAATCCTTGCTATCCTCTTCGTTTCTCTCTCTCTACTCGTTCGTTTCTCCTCTCTTTCTGTTCTTTCTCTTTTGTTTTATTCAAACCCTCTTTCCTTTACCCTACTTACAATATAATTAAGTGTGAAAAAGGACAATAAACCCCACTAATTAACTTAAGGTTACCCCTTTTAACCCCTAAGTAATTAGACTTATTAATGTTAACCCTCAATCTTTATAATTAAGGAAAGAATGGTCAAAAACGACCCTTAAAACGTGTGGAGAAATCCTAAACTGCCTGGGATTGCGCAACCTGTGACGGGCCGTCGTGCCTGCGACGGTCCGTCACGCAGGTCGTCGCAACCTCCCAAAATCCCCTTTTTCACCACGGAGTCTGTGACGGTCCGTCACACCTGTGACGGTCCGTCCTGCACTTCCGTCATGACGGTCAGAAACTCGTTTCTTGCACCAAATTCTCAAAAGTTGAAGTGTTTTGCAACGGGGGCTCACGACGGTCCGTCGTGGCTGTAACGGCACGTCCTGCAGGTCCGTCACAATTTACAGAGAGTCGATTTTCAGTACCCAATTTCAGAATTTCTAAGTATGTTGCAACGATACACCCTCGACGGGCCGTCGTGCCTACGACGGTCCGTCGTGGTGTCCGTAGTATGGCCCAGTTTTTCCAGAATAAAATCTGCTGCTCAAAACGACTAAACAGGTCGTTACAATTAACCTAGTCAGATTGTACCCTAAACCATCATTCACTAGAATTCACCAACATTAGAACAAAGAGGCGAAAAAGGCGACACAAAACCTACCAAATAGGATTTCTTCAGTTCGAACCCCTCAATCGAAAGATTTCTCCGTGAAATATATCACCAGATAGTGGAATTTCACTAGTGGACTTGTTTTGTCCTTTAGGTTCCTATAATTCAGTCAGATTCTTAATTCCAATATTTGGCATAGACCTACGGTTTCGAAAACCTTAGATATGATTTGTTATTTAGTTGTTAGAATATTCCTAAACAAATTATCATGTATTCATGAAATTGTTGCTTAGTTCTTTGCATGAAATTCAAAACCATAGTTGTGTAGATTCTGTTAGTCCATGAATTACACATGCTAGGTCCACTACTAAAAAAATTGCATGAGACGAATGTCGTCGTTAGTCTGTTTCTATTTGGATCGTTACTAACAAAAATCAGTCGCTAATTCGTCGCTAAGTGGGTTTAGCTCGAAAAATTTTCTGTCGCTAAATGCAGTTTTTTAGTTGTGATCACTTAAACAAATGTATATGCTTCAGTTTTTGAATGTCACGTTATCAATATATAATTGTTACATTCTCAAATTTCGGATGTCAGTATTTTGAGCTATTCAACACATCATATTTCATTTATATGTGTCATATACATACATCGAGTGGACTAGGGTTTCAGCATATACTCTTAGTCCAAAAACTAAGTGCCTTTTAAGGTTAAGTGTCCTCTGTGGGCGTCAGTTTTGGTGATCACATCAATCCTGCCTTTATACCCCTGACAAGGTACATCGGTCCCACAGAAGGGGTGTGTACATCAAACAACACAATTAGTGCACGTGGTGTTATATCAGTTGCTAGTAGCTCTCAGAGTCAAACTCTAGTGCATTTGACCAGTTTTTCAGTTATACTTTAGTATTCGGGCTCAACATGTTATGTACTTGGTCATTGAATTAAGTTCAGTTCTTTTCACTATATATCAATACTAGGTAAATAACATGTTCTTCACAAGAGATTTAATTATTTTAAGCTTACGTATGATCATTCGGTAATATTTATATTTTTCAAACATACACTACATTTACAAAAATATTTTATCTTAAGACAAAGCATTCCTCCGAAATCTTAATGTGCTATATTTTTTTAATTTTTATTTTTGTACAAAAATTTATGAGTCATAGAGAAATTTTAAGTATCAGAAAGAAGTCTAAAAAATCTCCATAGAAATAGTTGGTCAGAAGTAATGGAATTTGCTAAATTCCGAAAAGTTATGAAGAACAACATCAGAAGTTAAAGAAGAGACCAGAAGCCTCGAACGACACTACTCCCATGTAAAGTGGAAAATCACGTCCATAAAAGAACATATTTAACAAAACTTAAAAGGAAGACCTTCAGCTCCTTTCTTGTGAACCTCTATCTATCTATTTTAATTGTAATATGACGTGTCATGTATGTATTAAAAATGACCCCAAAATTGTTAGTATTATAAATGTTTTTCCTCATTGTTTCAGAATAGTCATTATGATTGCTTAGGGCCCCAACTTATTTGGGATTGAACCATAGTTATTGTTATGGTCATATTATGCAGTTACATTAATGCAATTATCAATCAAGCATTGGGTGATATCTGAATTTAACCGTTCATAGTTGGATATTCTAAACTAACATTTTGACACTTAACATATTAAATCTTACAATATAATTTTGTCATTACTTGAATTCACAAATATCCACAAGTAATAATAAAGACAACCTTACTTTCCTCGCAATCAAGAAGAAAAAGACATGTTTAACATATTTTTCATAAAGATAGTATATTGGGTTGTATCAACATTTACAGTTCACAATTTTAATTAAAATAATCCAAAACAAAGAATTTTAATTCTTTATAATAAAAAACAAAAAACTTTATCAAAATAAAGGGTTATCACTACCGTAAAAATGATCTTTAACAACAATTAATAGCTGAATTGTCATTAAATATGTATTTTAAGAGGCAAGTGGTACTCTATGTAAATGTTCCTAAAGTTTATAGCAACATTGAATCTAACGACAATTAAATAATGCAGTAAAAGCTCTAGCACTCTTTGTTAATGTGCATATTTATTGTTGATAAACATTATATTTTTTATAGTGTATTTTGGATATTTGTTAGTTTTTTAAAAACATGATCGCTTATAATGACCAAAAGGAATAGAAAGAAATATGACAATTACTTAACTTGCAACCAAAGAAGTGGACTAATTGTGTCTAGACTAATATTTTAGGAACAGTGCAATGACATACAATTTATTTTTACCTAATAAAATAAATCAAAATAATATATGAACCGTGGCAAGAAAGAAAACAATCTGTTTGGTTCTTTTAACAAACTTCATCATTTATTCGGTATTGGTTATCACATATTTGTTATTCTGGTGTATCAAATATAGCACAATAGAGGAGCAATTTGCCAAAAAATTATATGAAAAAACATGTAGAAATGATAAAAGAGAAGATAAATTTTCAATCATCCTCACGGAAGTTTTAACAAAGTTAAAAAAATTTTCCAAAATAGCAAATAGGAATTGCAATAGATAAATCAATTACTATGACTTACAGTAACTGATTAAGCTTCATGAAATATGAGGAACGAACACACTTCATAAGAAGTTTAATTAATGTATTTAAATTCCACTCCCCTATAGCCAAAAAAAACACCTACAAGTAATAGTGGGAGAAATTAAAATTTTATTTACTAAAAAACCAAATGACTCAATTCAACTATTTCAACAGCGTTATGAGTTGTGGAATGTGAGGTGCAAGAGTAGTAATGTGAAATTGCATTCAAATTCAACTTTCTCTGTTGATGTGAAGAAATATGTAGAAAGGGACAAAAGAGAATATCAATTTTCAATCATTTTCAGTGAAACATTTAACAAAGTCAATAAAATATCACCAAAATAGCAAAAAAAAATTGTCACAATTACATGAATCACAACGAGTTATAGTAAAGATTAAGCTCCATGAAATGGGAGGATGAAAATTTGGAGAATGATACATACTTCATAAGAAGCTTAACTAATGTATTTAACTCGACAACCCAACAATGTGAAAAAACCTACAAATAATAGTGCCAGGAAATCCCTCTATTTGTATACAACAAAGGGTAGTGTGAATAAATGTTTATTGTGCATTATTTAAAAGGTCACAACTCTTTGGAAAAGTTGCAACCCTTTGGAATGATCACAACCTTTCATAAAAGTCATAATATTTCATAAAAGTCGTAACTCTTCATAAAAGTCAAAACATTTCATAAAAGTGATCATTTCTCATAAATTCACAACTTCTCATAAAATGGGAAGGCTAGTTTTCTAAATAAATAAATTAAAAGGGAATTCTAATTTGTGGAGGCGCCATGTCGGCGGTCTAAAGGTTCTCTTTTATCTATATGATGATAAATATGATTTCCATCATGTTCAAATTATGTCATTTCTCAAGTATGCTTTGATCAACTATATGTTTGTTCAAAATTTTTCCTGTGTTGCATGCTCAGTACCTTCCAATCACTAACACGTACTCTGCACTACTGTCACACCTCGACCCTACACCTTGGACGGGATTGGCACACGAAGACCATTGCTGGTCTCAAGCGAACCCGTAACCTAACTTACTTACTCAGTGGAAGACATCGAACACGTGAACAGTCTAAATAAAGAACTTGTGAATTCAACAGAGAATGTCTTAAAAGAAACATTCAACTGGTCAAAATGTCTACTCAAGTCTCATAGAAAAACATCTGAAATACAAATCTAAAGACTCATAACTAAATGTCTGACTATCTATGAAGCCTCTAAAACAACTGAGATGGATGTTAGGACAAACCCCACAACATTCTACTAAATTGAAAATAAAACCGAAAGTAATAAAAGGAGTCTTCTGGAATGCAAAGAGGCTCACTTACAAACTCTAAACTGCTTACCGGATGGATGATGCGATGGATCCTGATCTTAGTTACTTTTGTCTGCATCATAATACAATGTAGAAAATCTTGCATCAAGACATTGAATGTACGTGTATGCGAGTTGTAATGCTAAACACAACATAGGCTTGAAAGAAATCTGAAGAACTTATTTGTCTCAACTCAACTCAACATAACTGAACTCATTTCAAAATAAAGTAGTTTAAAACAAGTACAATATAAAGAAAAGCTTTGAAACATGTTTTTCAACTCCGTGTATTTAGAAATGCAATAATAACTCTTTATGTATGAAAAGATACAATATGAACTCTGTTTGTATATGAAAATACAAATATATTGGATTCATATAAAGATACAAAATAATATTGTGGGAGTTTTCTAACCGACAATCACCACGTAAGAACTATTATGTACACGCTTCCAGGGTCGTTCTATACCTTGCCATGAGTATAGAACATAAACTACTAAGTGGATCCACTATTCTATGCTTAAAAGCACTAAAGGAATCATCTAAAAAGTATGACCCTTTTCTACCCATGGTGGCTACATGGTTTATGGGGGCTGTGAGTTGCCTGAACTCTCCCGGATATCGGTGCTCAATGCTACTCCAAAAAATAATATAATATTGTATCTTATTATTAAAAACCCTTTTTTTTATTTAATATTAGTGCTCAAAACATATCTCAAAGGCTACCTTGGAAATCACTGTTTGCCCTCGTGCTTCATTTAGAAAAGTATTACTCTTTTCTGAAAACTAGTCCGAAGGCCTTTTGGAAATTGAGGTTTTCTTTCTTGTCAAAAAGTGAAAATATTTTAAAACATGTTGGAATTACATAGTACCCATATACTTTTGAAGAACGGAAAAGGGCCTAAAATACCCTCGAAGTATTGAAAATGATACAAAATTATCCTCCATCAACCTATTGGCTCCAAAATACCCTCTCCACCAACATATTGGCTCCAAAATACCCTTGTCATCCACCTTTGGGTTCAAAATTAACCATTTATTTAACGGTTTTAAATTTAAACTATTTAAATATTTTTTTAAATACATTACGCTCAACTATTTGTTATAATTTAACTTATTAATATAATTTATAAATCAATCCACTACCCACCCATTACTAATTAAATCCCACCAAGATAATAAACGCATCACATTACTAATGCAACAACAAGAAAGCTACTTCCAATGAGAGTTTTTGAAAATTTGAGGCGAAAATATCCAGAGAAGTAAATTATCATACATTCAAGTGTCTAAATAAAAATTAACGATAAACTTAAAAGTCTGACTATGTTCATCTTAATTATTCATTCGTCTCAATTATGTGATGTTACTTCATAGATAATTTTTTTTTAAAAATAATATATTAAGGTTTTAAAACAAATCATAAATATTTATAAAATTATATTTAAAAAAAGTGCATGAATTAATTCGGATGTACTACTTCTTTAACATTAATCATAGATTTTGATTTCAAGCTTGAAATAGAATCCTATTGAAAGTGTCCTCCTAAATAAGGGGCTCAACCTTAATTTAATTGGGGCTTTGATTCATAGTCGAATAATTTTGGATGTAATTTTTAGAAATCTATAATTTTGTCGTGTTTTAGTAGTGTTTATGACAATTTTGATATTATAATTGATTTATTAATTCGGTGGGGTTTAGTTAATAATGAGTCGGTAGTGGATTGGTTTATAAATTATATTAATAAATTAAATTATAACCAATAGTTGAGCGCCAAGTATTTTAAAAAATATTTAAATAGTTTAATTTTAAAATAGCTAAATAAGTGGTCAATTTTGAACCCAAAGGTGGATGACAAGGGTATTTTGGAGTCAATAGGTAGATGAGCAGGGCATTTTGGAGCCAATAGGTGGATGGAGGGTAATTTTCTACCATTTTCAATACTACGAGGCTATTTTAGACCCTTTTTTGTTTGAAGAAATTAACTTCAACTTTCACGCTTTACTCTTTAATCAACTTGAACTTCAAGTTTTAAATGAAAGTTAAAAGATTTGGAAAAGACTTAAGGAAGCTGTAAGAATTTCTTGACTTTGATCTTAATTTATATTGACTTGACTCTTAACTGTTCCTTTAATTTAATTATGGAATCAAGGATTGCGATTTTTGATAGGAAAGATCCCGTGATGTTTAGGATTGATCATAAGTAGATAAACATGAGAAAATCACAAAATCACCGTCTTGGAACAAGCCTGCAATGCGGAGATGCTTTTAAGTAATTCCTCAAAAAAATTTAATCTTGAGACAGATGTCTGCATCATAACCGTGACACGGAGATAACTTTTGTTCACAGAGGGAATAGGTCAGCCACAGATACCTGGTACCTGCTTCTTATCTTACTTTTTCCTCTTCGTTTTTTGGCCCCAATTCGCCAAAACTCAACTATTGTTCTCAAATTCATTTTAGATTTTGATACCTAACATATGTACTCAAGAACCTAAACCAAAACAACTCTAAAACTCAACGTAAATATCTTAGTATTTCTACCCAATTCAAGAACGACATTCAAATTCAAAAATACATGTGAAGAATATCTACTTTCAAACTCTTTTAGGACTAATTGCGCTAAACTAAACATGTTTGGCGTGTGTATGAATGAACCCGACGCTATGAAAGACTCACATATCTTTTAGGATCAATTCCTTGGCAAATTTACAACCAAAATTGATCGTTCTTGACGAATTCTTACCTTTTCTCTTTTCTCCCACCCCTAGCGTATTTTGGTAAAGGAATAATTTATCTAATTCTTATCCAAGCCTTAATAATTCACTAAATCATATAAAATTGATTGGGTAAGGAAACACCAAACTACCTTTCAAAAATCCGAATTGGACATTTCCTTATTGGAACAATCCAATTTCAAATGGGCATAACATACTCATACAAGCTGAGACAAGACATAATTGCTTTAAATGTTTGAGGCTCATTTTCAAGAAATAGTGCAAAAAAATCTGGTCTGAAAGAAATTGGTCTCCGTTAGCGTGTGCTATGCCTAAGATCCTCACTAGGTAGTGTATTTTCTGTTGATTCTTCACGTGGTCATTTAGGTCTTTCACTTGTCGACTCACATCCAGTTTTATACGGATAAATGTGTTCAAAGAGCTCTATGTTTCTGACTCAATTATTGTATTAACATGAATCTCAAGGTTATCAGATTTGTGAACCAGAAATTGACAGGCCTTACTGGTCACAACATATCAAATATATATACAATCCATAGTTTAAATTTTCACCCTCTTGGGTAAAAGAAACTCTACCTAGTCTAGACACCCCCACACTTTGAAATATTTCAAGTTGGGTTTCCTTCCTTTCCACAATTCATATGGAGTTGATTGTGTTTTGCTATAGGGTACCTTATTGAGTATCTAATTAACCTTAAAGATGGCTTCCCTCTAAGGTTTCGCAGTTTGATGAATAATACAATATTCCATTTATAGATCTGCAAACGGAGATTCATATTCTCCAGCCCTATCTCTACAAATCATATTTATCTTTAGATTCAATTAGTTCTCCACTTCACTTTTGTATTTCTTAAATGCATCATTTGATTCATCCTTGCTATTAAGCAAATATACATAACAAAATTGAGTGCAATCGTCAATAAAAGTTATAATATACTTTTTCCCAACACGAGATGGTATCAACTTCATATCGCATATATCTGTGTGAATTAATTCTAAAGATTTTGTATTTTGTTCAACAGACTTATAATGAAGTTTAACAAGCTCACTTTACAAACAAATTTCACATTTTGATTTATCCCATTTAAAATCAGGCAATACTTCTAGAGTAAACAATTTTCACAAGACTTTGTTATTTACATGTCCAAACAGGAATTCCATAAATCATTTGACTCCAATAAGTAAACAAAAGCACAATTCTTATTAATACTGTCAACAACTATTACATTCATTTTGGAAAGGCCTTCATCGAGGTAGCCCTTTCCTATGAACATATCATTTATACTTGTTACAACTTTATCACTAACTAGGTCACACTTAAACCCTTTCTTAACGAGTAGTCTAGCAGAAAATAAATTCTTCCTAAAAGTATGGACATGCTGGACACTTTTCAAAGTCAATACCTCGTTGGATGTAATTTTCAACATCACTTTGCCAGCTCATTCTATCTTTCTTGTTGTGTTCCCCATATACAAATTGTGATTGCATTCATCAGGGGTGTATGTTGCAAAGACTTCTTTCACAGAGCAAATATGTTTTGTGGAACATGAGTCAAGAAACAAATCCTTGGAATTTCCAACTAAGTTACATTCTGAGATCATTGCACACTAGTCATCTACATCTTCTATCTTTTCCAGGATATTTGCTTGACTTTTGTCTTTGCCTTTGTCCTTTCTTGGAGGACGACAGTGAAATGACCTATGACCAGCCTTACCACAAATGTAATAGTTGCCTTTAAATTTCTTCTTGGACTCTTTGGACTTTTGTCCGTTGGACTTCTTTCTCTTCTTGTCTTTGGTAGGAGCTTCTTCAACAATATTAACTCCAATGATTGTCGAACTCTTATGAGACTTCTTTCCGGTGATTTTTTTATCTTCCTCAATCTTGAGCTGAATCACAAGATCTTCACACTTTATTTCCTTTCACTAGTGCTTTAGATAATTCTTGAAGTTGTTTCATGAAGGAGGAAATTTCTCTATCATTGTAGCCACTTGAAAAGCTTCATTTACTACCATATCTTCAGCAATCAGATCATGGAAAATAAGTTGTGGTTCCTGCACTTGTGATCTATCAGTTTTACTATCAATCATTTTATTGTCAAAAAACATCGCAACTACAAACTTTTTCAAGCATGCATCTTCTGTCTTATATTTCTTCTCAAGTGCATCCCATAATTTCTTTTAAAGTTGTTGTTACACTATGGCCATTGTATAAGTCATCCCTTAAGGCACTCAGAATGTAGCATTTACATAGGAAGTCTACCTGTTTCCATGCTTCAATAATAATGATTTTTTCTGTCTTGCATTTCAACTGCAGACACTGAAGTTTCTTTATTGATAATTTTCTGCAAATCAAGAGTGATAAGCTAGAAATATACCCATTGCTGCCATCCTTTGAAATTCACACTAGATAATTCTTTTAGTTTCTCTGGTAGTACAACAGTCCGGATTGGTGCAACAACAACCACTATAATATTGTCGTTTGCCTTTTCTTATAAACAAAATCGATACAGATTCAGTAAGAAATAACTTAAAATTACAGACTTAAATGAATATAAAATCACGAAGGTTTTGTCTCCACCAGAAACACAAATTAAAATAAAAATATAATTTCCTTCAGATTGTTGCCAATCTGTGTTTTAAAAAAAGAATTACTGATTCTAACAAAACTTCACAAAAACACGAAACTACCAAAGTTTAATGGAAAAGTAATAAAGATGAACATAAATTAATCCACAAAAAAACTAACACACGTAAACGTTCAAGAATATGGAAAATTAGAACAGAAAAAGATCAAGCCCATTGAATGCATAGTGTCCCATTAAGGAAATTATTCCCCTTTAGTATCCGAGGTTTGATTTGGAATATGTCCTCCCAAGATAGAATGATCCAAATCACCAGCGTATTGATAACCAAAATTCTGGTGTTAGTGAACCACGAAAAATTGAAATAAAATGGGAAAATATTTAAGTAAAATAAGTCATGCGCGGATCCTAGTCGGGTCGGTCAATTAACTAAATAATTGAAACATTTTGGTCATTTAAATTAATTAACTAATTAATTTAAATGTTTTAGCCATTTAATATATTTTAATTACTTAAATAAATAATTAACTAAATAATTAAAACAAACTTTTTCCAATAAATAATGTCTCGATCATTTTACAAGGCCAAGGTCGTGCGATCGAGCGACGACAACAACGCGACAGGGTCCCTATTTCAAACCCCTTTAACAATTAATAAGAGTGTTTCTATATTTAAACTCTCCAATTTTTCTTTCCACCATTGATGATAAACAAAAGCCTTTTAATTAAAGCATAAGAGGACTTTTCAAGTTCCTCTTCTTTTTATCTTTCCTCCATTTCCCATTTACTCTTGCTACATACCCAACATTTGTTTAACACCCCGTATCCAAAATAGACCAAAAAAAGTTTTTCAAAAAATCTGCAGGTGCAACAGACGGGTGGCCATCGACGGACCGTAGACTGACCCACAGTCCGTCCTGCACATCTGCCAATGGGGTGAGAAACCCCCAAAATCTCAGCCCAGGAAAATTTTGTTAAGTCATGATCGACGGACGGACCTATGGTACGTAGGTTAGTCAATTGACACCCCATTCACCCACTCTCTGACAAGAGCAACGGATAATTAGCACGGTCCGTAGATGGACCTACGTACCGTAGGTGAGAAATAGCAGGCATTTAGGGGGAAAATGAAATTGGGTCAACTTCAAATGATAATATCTCTTAGCACAAAAATAATTAGGTGTCTCATGACCTACCAACAAATAGATAATTGAATTAGCTTTCAATAGTCACCAACCTTGCTAAAATTCAACCTCCGAGTAAAAATTTATGCCCGTTTTAGTAAAGTCTTGTCGAACAAGCCAACCTACGGACTAAACGACGGACCGTCAGTCCTGATCGTCCTTTGGTTCAATAGCAACTTAGCCAGAATCTTTTGGTCTTTTTTCAGTTTGTTTAAACCCTAAGATACATTATTTTTACCCTAAATCATCATATTTAAGTCAATTTAAGCCTAGAAACAAAACTAAAACTTATCTAAGTCAAATCATTAATCAAAACCTTAGAAAATTAGAAGCAAGAAAGGAGAAAAAAAGTCAGAACCCTAGTTCAAGAATGTTGCAAGGTTCCAGCAATTCCAACCCCGAAATCTGAATATTTCTTCATGAATTCATCACCAGGTATGAGGGATTTCTCTAGTGGGTTCCTTTCACCCATTGCGTCCCCAGTTTTGAGTCAGATTTTGATACCCAAATCATGATTAGACCT
This sequence comes from Solanum corneliomulleri, assembly GCA_027704805.1. Lineage (NCBI taxonomy): Eukaryota > Viridiplantae > Streptophyta > Magnoliopsida > Solanales > Solanaceae > Solanum > Solanum corneliomulleri. Next base: position 20,652,314 of record JAKWIY010003055.1, on the reverse strand, counting down.
AGAGTTTGTAGAACTTCAACAGAACTTCATGAACTTATTAGTTATATGTTCCAAAATCTGATTATCATGTTATTATTCTGTTTATTGCATGTATTTAGAACCATAGCTATATATTTCTTTAGTTCTTGAATTACACATGCTAGGTCATATATTTCAGTTACTTCAGATATACATGCCTCAGTTATAAATGCATATTTAATAAATTAAATGTTGCATTCTCAGTTTGAATGTTCAGTTTTGAGCTGTTACAAAAACTTAGACATAATCACTAAATTTATAGGAATTTATTTGGAGTATCATAATACCGAGTTGGACTAAGGTTTAGCGTACCCAATAGTCTTAGAAATACTAGCCAAGTAGGTTGTAAGTTCCATCTGTGGGCAATTAGTTTAGTGATCACGCCAGCATGCCTTTATACCTTTGACAGGGGTATATTGGGTCCTCTTGATGGTGCGTATACATCGGACTCCACATTTAGCTCATGTGATTTTATTATCGGTTATTAGTAGCTCCCACATTTCAGTCAGACTCTCTGCATTGACCATTTATCAGTATATTCAATATTCAGTTTCAGCATGTTATAAATTGGTCATTGCATTCTGTTCAGCAGATTCAGTTGTGATTGAAGTTCAGGTTCTCAGCATCTAGATCACGCATAGATTGATTTCCGATCTTCAGTTCAGCAGATTCAGTTTTGAGTCCTCATTCTCCGAGGACAATAGTCATGAGTTTCTTTTCAGTATTTAGTCTTTTAGTTTCAGTTTTTGCTAGATTAAGCTGGGGCTTGTCCCATTATTTCTAGTCCAGTTTAGAGACTATTTTCAGACATAATTAATTTCAGCCTAGTATTGAGTTAACAATTTCTTTGTATTTAAACTCATTGATTTCATTTAGATCAGTATAGAATATGGGTATTCCCCACCTTTTGAGTTTAAAATTATGATTTAGTTTTCGCAACAATTTATATTCTTTAGTATGCTCATGATCATGCCAGCAGGTTTAGCTTGGGATCACTTGTGGTCCTAAATTTCATGTCTGCGTCTCGGAGGTAGCTTGGGGCGTGTCAAAACATGGTATCAGAGCACTAGGTTCAAGAATCCTAGGATGTCTGGAAAGCCACACTAAGTAGAGTCCTTTTCATGGGTGTGAGGTTCACCACATCTAATGATAGGGAGGCTAGAAAGTGTTTTAAGAAAACTTCACTTTCTTGTTACTCTTATGGTGCGTATGGTATGATCTGATCCATTCTAACTCGACGTTGTGCGCATAAGATCATGCCTTATCGTAGAGCTTAGGGATGGAATGCTAATGCAGTTCCTCTAGTACCAGATAAGAAAGTGCTAATGCAGAGTTTCCGAACGCCAATTCCGCTTTTGGCTTAGAGTATGACCAACCGGAACAATCAGCAGATTCAAGTTCCTACTAATAGAAATGATCGATTAGTGGCAGCCAGAGTTTGTGATTTTAATAGGATGAATCCGCCTATGTTTTTAGGGTCACAAGGTTGTACGAACCCACGAAGTTCATTGATGAGGTCAAGAAAATATTTTGTGTGATGCAAGTAACTGGTAGTGATAGATGAAACTTGCATCCTACTAGCTTAAGGATGTGACCCACATATGGTTCACCAAGTGGAAAGACAACAGAGATGACTTTGTCTTTTGTAACTCAGTATAGCAGTCCAATGCATTGTCAGTCCAGAAACTCTCTCAGAACCTTTCTCAATCTCTACTCTAGTTGGTGTCCCAGTTATAGCTAGACGGGAAATCGCCCTGTCACAGTATCTCTAAAACTCACCTCAACAGATCTTGTATAGTTAGAAATAGTAGACTTCGATGTCACTCTAGGCATGGATTGGTTACATTCATGCTATGACTCAGTCGATTGTAGAACTAGGATTGTTCGTTTCTAGTTTCCAAACGAAACAATGCTAGAATGGAAGGGTAGTAGCTTAGCGCCTATGGGTCGATTCATTTCTTACCTTAAGGTCAGAAAGAAGATCTATAAGGGTTATCTCTATCATTTAGTTAGGGTTAAGGATTCTAGCTCTGAAACCCCATCTCTTGAGTCAGTTCCAGTAGTCTGTGAGTTTCCAGAATTATTTCCAGAAGATCTTCCTAGAGTCCCTCCCGGAAGGGAAATCGACATTGTAATTGATCTCCTTCCATATACCCAACCTATTTCTATTCCTCCTTATATAATGGCTCCAACAGAGCTTAATGAATTGAAAGAGAAGTTGAAAGACCTTCTAGATAAGGGCTTTATCAGACCTAGTATTTCATCATGGGGTGCGCTAGTGTTGTTCGTAAGGAAGAAAGATGGTTCTCTCAGATTGTGCATAGACTATAAACAGTTGAACAAGGTCACAATCAAGAATAAGTATCCCAACCCCAAGATTGATGACTTGTTTGATCAACTTCAGGGTGCTAGTCACTTCTTAAAAATAGACCTCCGATCGGGTTATCATTAGCTTAGAGTCAGAGATAGTGACATTAGAAAACAACCTTCAGAACTCGGTATGATCATTATGAATTTGTAGTTATGTCGTTTGGACGAACCGATGCTCCTGCAGCTTTCATGGATTTGATGAACAAAGTGTTCAAACAGTACTTGGACTTGTTCGTTATCGTCTTCATTAATGATATCCTCATTTACTCTAGGAATATGGAAGAACATGTGAGTCATTCGAAAATTGTTTTACAGACTCTAAAGGATCGCCACTTATTCGCTAAGTTTAGCAAATGTGAGTTCTGGTTGAAATCCATTGCTTTCCTTGGTCACATTGCATCTAGCAAAGGTATCCGAGCGGATTCACAGAAGATAGAAGTAGCGAAACAATGGCTCAAACCTACCTCTATTGTAGATATTAGAGGTTTCTTAGGTCTAGAGGGTTATTATAGAAGGTTCATGGAAGGATTTTCCTCCATAGCCTCACCATTGACTAGGTTGACTTAGAAGATGGTCAAGTTTCAATGGTCAGATGATTGTGAGAAAAACTTTGCAGAATTAAAAACAATATTGACTACAGCTCCTGTCCTGACTCTACCAGAGGGTTCAGATGGTTATGTGATCTATTGTGATGCATCTAAAGTTGGCCTAGGTTGTCTGTTGATGCAGCGAGATAAGGTTAGACTATATGCTTCGAGACAACTTAAGGTGCATGAGAAAAACTATCCAACTCATGACCTCGAGCTTCCAGTGATGTTTGCACTAAAGATATGTCTCACACTACTTGTATGGTGTTCATGTAGATGTGTTCACTGACCATAAGAGCCTTCAATATGTGTTCACCCAGAAAGATTTGAATCTTCTCCAGAGGAGATGGCTTGAGTTCCTTAAGGATTATGATATGAGTGTGCATTATCATCCTGGTAAGGCGAATGTAGTAGCAGATGCTCTTAGCAGATTATCTATGGGTAGTGTAGCCCATGTTGAGGAAGAAAGGAAGACCTAGTGAAGGATGTTCACAGGCTTGATCGTTTAGGAGTTCTCCTTATGAGCATATCAGATAATGGTGTAATGGTTCAGAATGGGGCAGAATCTTCTTTGGTAGTGAAGGTTAAGGAAAAGCAAGACAGTGATCCAATTTTGCTTGAACTTAAGAATGCAGTCCACAATGAGAGAGTGGAGGTTTTCTCCCAAGGGAGAGATGGTGTAATTCACTACCAAGGTAGATTGTGTGTTCCTAATGTGGCCGATTTGAGAAAACATATCTTTGTGGAAGCCCATAACTGCAGATATTCTATTTACCTATGTGCCACTAAGATGTACCGCGAACTGAGGGAAGTCTATTGGTGGAATGGCATGAAGAGAGATATAGAAGACTTGGTGAGTAAGTGCCCCAATCGCCAGCAAGTCAAGGTAGAACATCCGAAACTAGGAGGTATGACTCAAGAGATCGATATTCCTTCTTGGAAGTGGGAAGTGATCAATATGGATTTCGTCATAAGGTTACCTCGTACTCGCAGACATCATGACTCAATTTTGATGATAGTTGATAGGATGACTAAGTCTTCTCACTTTTTAGCGGTCAAGACTACAGATTCGGCAAAGGACTATGCCAAGCTTTACAGTAATGAAATTGTAAGGTGTCATGGGATTCCTTTGTCTATCATCTCAAATAGAGGTCCTTAGTTTACCTCTCATTTCTGGAAGTCATTTCAGAAGGGTCTTGGTACTCAAGTTAACCTTAGTACAACATTTCATCCACAAACGGATGGGCAGGTAGAGCATACCGTTCAGGCCTTAAAGGATATGTTGAGAGCTTGTGTGATCAGTTTCAAGGGTAGTTGGGATGATCACCTTCCTCTTATTGAGTTGATAGCTACTATTCAAGCATTCAGATGGCCCTTTATGAGGCTTTGTATGGGCGTAGATGTAAATCTCTTATTGATTGGTTTGAAGTAGGTGAAGCAACTTAAATAGGGCCAAATTCAGTCCTTTATGCTATGGAGAAAGTGCAACTCTTTAGAGATAAACTTAAGATAGCCCAGAGTAGATGTGAGGGGAAGGCAACTAGAGTTCCAAGTTGATGATGAGTTTTCCTGAAAGTGTCACCTTTGAAAGGGGTGATGAGAGTTGGAAAAAAAGGAAGCTCAGTCCTAGATATTTAGTCCCTTACAAGATCTTGAAAAGGGTTGTCAAGGTGACATATGAGTTAGGGTTGCCATCAGAATTAACAACAGTGCTTCCAGTCTTCCACATCTCACTCTTGAATAAGTGTGTGGGTAACCCAACCTCTATAGTGATATTAGAGAGTGTGGCCGTGAAAGATAGTCTTTCTTATGAGGATGTACCAGTTGAGATTCTTGATTGTTAGGTTAGAAGGTTGAGAAATAAAGAAGTCGCTTCAGTCAAGGTTTTATGGAGGAGTCAGTCCGTAGAAGGAGCTACTTGGGAGGCAGAAGCAGCCATGAAAGTCAAGTATCCTCACCTCTTTCCTTCTGATTCTATTCCAGCTTGAAGTAATAGTTCCTCTTCGGTTTTCCAGTCATTCATACGTCAATTCAGTCATAGAATCATGTTCCCTCAGTTTGTACTTGCATTTTTAGTGTATTTGCATATTCTTGGAACTCAATTCAGTCAGAAAGTCAGTTCTCAATGTTCAGTAGTAGGGTTGCAGCACTCTCCCTCTAATCCAGCTAGTTTAGTCTTCATTCGAGGATGAATGTTCCTAAGGGGGATATAATGTAACACCCCGTATCCAAAACAGATCAAAAACCATTTTTTCAGAAAATCTATAGGTGCAACAGACACTGGCCATTGACGGATCACAAATTGAACCACAGTCCGTCCTACACATCTGCCAATAGGGTGAGAAACCACCAAAATCTCAGCCAAGGAAAATTTGGTTAAGTCATGATCGACAAACGGACCTATGGTCCGTAGGTCAGACTACGTAGTCAGTGACCTTCGATTGATACCCTATTCATCCACTCTTTGACAAGATCCGTAGATGGACCTAAGACTGGTCAACAGAACAGGATGTACCGGAACCATTCCGGTTCGTCCCGTTTCGGTTGCCTACGGGACGGGCCGGGATAGTCTAAACCGGTACACGGAACGGGACGGAACCGTGATTTTGTACCGGTGTACCGGTACCGGTTCATCCCGGTTTTGGTCCGATTCGGTCCGGTTTATTTAATATATATTAATTTTTTTATATTTTATATTTTATATAATTTATATTTATATTTTTTATAAATTTTATTTTATATTTCAAAATTCAAAATAACCGCCCCTGCCCGCCCTGCCCACCCCTGCAGTCTGCACTCTACATAAAGCTGCAGTGCACACTGCTGTCTGCAGCTGCAGCCTGTAGCCAGCCCCCCGCCCCCTACCCTTTACCCTAGACCCGGACCAGCGGCCATTTCAAACGGAAAAATTTAAAACGGCTAGTTTTTTTGTTTTATAAATTAGAGTTGATTTCTAAAAATTTTATATACAAATTACAACTTAGAAAATATAAGTCTGAGTATTTGAGAGAATATATATTTCCAAATTCCATTCATATTTATAACTTATAAGATTTAGCAATTACGGATTATAAACTCTAAAACTTCAAATTTTCAATATTCAATTCAGTTCTAAATTCTTTATATCATTTGGTCATTTGGTGTATTTCGGAGGAGAAATCTTCTTCAAATTTCAAGTTTGGACATCAATATTTTAAATTTCATTATAATCGTTTGTTCTTAGACAAACGTTTGGTAACTTCGTTCCACTCTCTAATCTTATATTTATTTTTTGTATTTATTATTTAACTTGTAAGTTGTTCTTGTTATATTATTGTTCTTGTTAAGTTTCGTATTTTGTAATTTATAATTTTATATAATGGAGTCTTCTAAAAAAAGTGGAAGTAAAAAAGGTCTAGTAGAATCACTAAAAAAATTAGTTAAAAAAACTAATAAAGGTGATAGTTCTTCTAAATCTAAAATTCCTCATGTTGGAATGAAACTAGTTTTTCCTGTCCCGGTCCTATAAATTTTAATTCAGATACTCCTATGATTCCCCATGAACTCTATGAAAGACATTATGGTATTAATCAAGAAAATGAAGAAGTGGAAATGGATGAACAACTAAATTTAGATGATACACCGACTAGCCCCGCCACCGACCTCAATACAGTCAATAGTATAGGTGTTGAAGCTCCACCTCCGGTTGGAACTACTCGTCCCCCTATCATTCCAACTAGAGGTAAGACCAAGGTACAACGTTCTTTAAAATCACATGTGTGGAAATTTGTTATTTGAATGAAGAAAAAACTTTTAGTATATGTAATCTTTGTAAACAACATTTTAAATATACATCTGGTGGGACTGGAGGTTCAACGGGGGGTTAAAAAAACATTTGATTAACAAGCATAGTAAAGAGTGGTTTGCATATATGTCTTCTCTTCAAGTTGTTGAAAATTGTAATGTTGAAGAATCGGTTAGAGGATCAAATATGGTTCAAAGTGAATTAAATACTTCGAACCCAAGTGGTTCTCTTACACATCGAACCTATAACAAGGATCGTGATCGTGAAAACTTTGCTAAAATGGTTGTTGTTTGTGGTTTACCTTTTAGTTTTGGAGAACATCCGGGTTTTATTGCTTATATTTGTGAAACATATAATCCTAGTTTTAAAGGTTTATCAAGAAGCATGGTAAAAAGAGATATTTTCGAATTTCAAGAAAAATATTGTCAATATTTATGTGCCTATTTTGAACTAAAGGATTGTAGAGTTGCTATTACTACTGATATGGGTCGTTAGTCCTAATGGTTTTGATTATTTAACTGTTACTGCGCATTGGATCGATTATAATTGGAATTTACAAAAAAGAATTATTGGTTATAAAATTTGTCAAAAGAAAAAAACCGAAATTTATTTGCTACTACTGTGTTGGAAATTTTAGATTTTTTCGGTCTTTGTGATAAAGTCGTTAGTATTACTTTAGATAATGCCTCTGCTAATTTAAATGCTATTAATATGCTAGAACCTAGACTTTGTCCTATTAGTAAATATGCTTTTCATGTTAGATGTGCCGCGCATATATTAAATTGGTTGTTAGTGACGGTGTGAAATTATTTGAAAATAGTTGTGATAAAATTGATAATGCTTGTTTTTACATTTTTCATATGAATAGTAGTAGTAGAATTAATAAATTTAAAGAACTTTGTAATGCATTAAAACTTCCGTTTAGAAAAGTTCCGAAGCATGTAAAAACTAGATGGAATTCCTTTTGTGATATGCTTGAAGTTGCTTATGCATATAGGCAACCTATTACTACGCTATTTAATAATCATAATGCTTATCCTGAATTAAAAGTTAATGATAGTGATTGGGATGAAGTAAATGAACTTAGAATATTTTTGAAATCATTTTATGATGCTACTAAAAAATTTTCCGGAATATATTATCCTACAATTTCTGAAATTTTAATACACATATGTGAAATTTCATCTATTTTTTCTGAATATAAAACAAATACTTTATTCACCTCTGCTATTGAAGTTATGATTACAAAATTTTAAAAATATTTTTTCCTATTCCTCAAATTTATTTAACTGCAATTCTTTTTAACCCCGAATATAAAGAATATGATGCAAAAGCTTTAGTTGAATGCATTTATCAGAATTTAGATATTCAACCTGAAGAAGAACCTGATTTAGTAACATGTCAAAATTGTATAAAATTCTTTGAATAAGAAATGTATGATAAATATTCATTCTTAGATAATGTTGAAAATCCTCAAACGTCTATGAATCAAGTAGGTGCTCATGGACGAGTGAAACATAAACTTGGTCTTGACAAACGATGATGGTATACCGGAACTATTGAACTGGTGGAGGAATCGTGGAGCTCAATTTCCAAAACATAGTAGGATGGTGAAGGATGTGCTTGCAATTCAAGGATCATCAGTAGCTTCGGAGGCAGCTTTCAGCGCGGCAAGATTTCAAATTGGAGACCACAAATATTCGTTAGCAGAAGACATCTTGGAGATATCAGTGTTATTTAGAGACTGGATAAATACTGAGCGTAGAAATCAAGGACATCCAAAGTTAGATAGTCAATTTGAACTTTTCATAGATTCAGCTATTGGATATGGTAGTGATGATGTCATCGAAATTTAAGATCGTCAACGAGCTTTACCAAGACCAGAAGTTGATCACAATCAATCCATGGCTGAGTTAGAAAGAGGATTTACGGGACTATACACCTATTAGTATTACATTCGAGACATAGTTGAAACAGAACCCTTCCTAGAAGGTGGCTGCGTAAGCAATGTACTCTACTAATAGTTGTAAATTGTAATTGTAATTTGTTACAAATTTAAATAAATTAAATTGATATTTTTTAATTGTTGTAATTGTTTTATCCTTATTTTAATTTAATTTTTTTAAAATTACACATTTTATTTATTTAATATTTACAAGATACAAGTTATAAATATAACTTTTAAAATAAATATTAATGAATATAAGTAATAACTTATAAAGTATAAACTTCAAACGATTTAAATTTTGAAAACTTTATTAGACTTCACTTGCAAACTTAACAATAACAAAAAAATTAATAAAATATCTTTAAAACAAAACTTAAGTAAAAAAATTATAGTATAAATTTAAAAACAATTATTTTACACTTAAAAAATAAAAAAAATAATTATACTTTCGTAATTCAAAAAATATCGTCCCGTTCTATCCCGGTCCGTCCGGTTCATTCCGGTTCCATCCCGGTATATAGTGGAACGGGACGGACCCGATGAATCATCCGGGTAATCCGGTCCGGTTCATCCCGGTGGGTACCGGTCAACATTCCGGTCAACGGATTCCGGTCCCGTCCGGTATCGGTTCATTTCGGTCCGGTGACCCGGTTTCGGTCCATTGACCAGTCTTAGATGGACCTACAGTACATAGGTCTGACTATAGGTGAGAAATAACAGGCAGTTAGGGGGAAAATGAAGTTGGGTCAACATTAAATGATAATAACTCTCTAAACAAAATGAATTAGGTGTCTCATGACCTACCAGCAGATACATAGTTGTCTAATGACCTACCAACCGATACATAATTGAATTAGCTTTTCATAGCCACTAACCTTGCAAAAATCCGACTTTCGAGTAAAAAGTTATGCCCATTTTAATAAAGGCCTGTCAAATAGGCCCAACCTATGACCAAACGACGGACTGTCAGTCCTGGTCGTCGTTTGGTCTGACAACAACTTACCCAGGGGTCTTTTGGGCTTTTTCCAGTTTGTTTAAGACCTAAGATACGTCGTTTTGACACTAAATCATCAGATTTTAGTCAATTTAAGCCTATAAAAATAACTAGAACTCAACTATGTCAAATCATTAATCAAAAAGTTAGAAAATTAGAAGCAAGAAAGAAGAAAAAAGGTAAGAACCATAGTTCAAGAATGGAGCAAAGTTCCAGTAGTTCTAACCCCGAAATCTGAATATTTCTCCATAAATTTCATCACCAGATATGTGAGATTTCACTAGTGGGTTCCTTTCATCCATTGGGTCCCTGGATTTCAGTCAAATTCTTTATTCCCATATCATGATTAAACCTAGGATTTCTAGAAATTCGACAGAACTTCATGAACTTATTAGTTATATGTTCCAAATTAGATTATAATGTTATTATTAAGTTTATTATGAATTTCAAAACCCTAGCTATGTATTTCTTTAGTTCTTGAATTACACATGCTAGGTCTGATATTTCAATTACTTCATATATACATGCCTCAGTTATAAATGCATAATTACCAAATTAATTGTTGCATTCTTAGTTTGCATGTTCATTTTTAAGCTATCCAGTATTTACAGAAAGACAGTCATAATCGGTTAATTACAACATTCATGGGAGTAGCATAATATCGAGTTGGACTAGGTTTTAGCGTATCCAATTAGTCCCAGAACTACTTGCCAAGTAGGTTGTAGGTCCCCTCTGTGGAAAATTAGATAGGGTTCAGCGTACACAATTAGTCCCAGAACTACTAGCTAAGTAGGTTGTAAGTCTCCACTGTGGGCAATTAGTTTAGTGATCATGCAGTATGCCTTTATACCTCTAGCAGGGTATATTAGGTCCTCTCTATGGGCGTATATGTCGGACTCCATATTTAGCTCATGTGGTTTTATTATCGGTTATTAGTAGCTCCAACAGTTCAATCAGACTCTTTTGCATTGACCATTTATCAGTATACTTAGTATTCAGTTTCAGCATATTATAAATTGGTCATTGCATTCAGTTATCTCATCATTCATAATCTATATCATGTTCAAACTATTATACTTGCTTTTGTGCTTGTTCAGTTATGTTTTATTTCAGCTTTATTCTATCTTACATGCTTAGTACCTTTCAAGTACTGACTCATACGTGCGCTACATCTTCTCGTGATGTAGGTTCATGTTTTCAGCATTCAGATCACGCATAGATTAATTTCTGATCTTCAGTTTAGCAGATTCAGTGGTGAGTCCTCATTCGTCTAGGACAATAATCATGAGTTTCTTTTTAGTATTTAGTCTTTTAGTTTCAGGTTTTGCTAGATTTAGTTGGGGCTTGTCCCAGTATTTCTAGTCCTGTTTAGAGGCTATTTTCAGACATAATTAGTTTCAACCTAGTAATGAGTTAACAATTTCTTTGTATTAAACTCATTGATTTCATTTATATCAGTTATAGAATATGGGCATTCCCCATATTTTAAGTTTAAAATTATAATTTAGTTTCTGCAACAGTTTATATTCTTTAGTATGCTCATGATCATGCCAGCAGGGTTAGCTTGGGATGACTTGTGGTCCTAGATTCCGTGTACGCGTCTCGGGGGTAGCTTAGCGAGTGACGATTTGCATATTCTATCTTTGAGTTATTAAGATAGAGTATGTGGTGATGGAGATTTAGGTGGTGGTTACATCGAAATCTATTGTTTATGAGCTTTTTCTCACATACTGGATAACAAAGATTATTTTCGGTGAATTTTTAGTAGAGCTACATTCTAAAATGAGAGGGAGCTTAGTGATCGAAGATTTATGTGAGCGGACACCTAATAATTGAGGAGTCAAGCTCACCTAGTGGATCAAAGAAGCCCATATCGCTTGTGTTGTTGCTGAGCTGGTAAAGAGAAGAACAATGAAGAAGAAAACATAAAACGTAATAAATAAATAAAATCAACATAAAAGTTTTTTCAAAAAAGCAAAAAGTAATATGAAATAAGGAATATACTAAAGTTTTAATTAGTCTTTTTGCGTGAACTACGCCTTCTTTGCAACCTCAGCATTGAGGGAGAAAATAATTTCTCTTCAAAATAGGTTAAGGGGGTCATAGGACTCCCGTGAATTATAAGTGTATAGTTGAAATTTCGAATATAGATTTGTGTGTGTGGGGGGGGGGGGTTAGACAGTTTTATCTTTCTTTGAATGTTGAATGGTACCAATTAATTTATATTTTGATATTTTTATTTGACTTCTAAAAGTTAATATCTATGTTATATTTCTTTATTAATAATTTTGCATGAAAACTTGTTAGATTTAACTAAAGTTTGATAAAAGCAAACATAAGGATGATTTCCGAACAAAGTGTCCCCTTTTTGATCTCTTATTTAAATATATAAATATATAAGTGAATTAAACAACTTTTTTAAAAAAATTAAATTTGGGCAGCAGCCCATTTTATTACAATAAATAAATCACATCCAGGCCGAAATGAGACCTAGGACAAAAGAAGCAAAAATACAGATGATAAAATACTATAGTATAAACTAATATTCTTAAAAAACAAACTATCCACATATGGTCTAGATAACACTAGGTCTCTTCATTTTCTTCATTGTGCTGAAGCTTCAAGGTTCTTCTAAGGTCATCATGCCATCTCCTATTACATTCATCTCATTGAGCTTGAGCGAATTTCACTTAGAAATTTAACCTCTCATAAATGACATGGAATCTATCTCTGTGAAGACTTCTTCAACCAACGATTGTAAAATCAACAAGATTGAGAAAATGGCTAGGAACCAGTGCTGGAGAGAATAGACAAATAGTAACCAATTCACCCTGATTATCTTTCCTCGTATGCAAAATGAGTTCCATAAGAACTAATACCACTGCATACAAATTCAGAAAGAGGTATGATATTAGCCAATTATCTATCGAACTCCTTCTCCTTATTTCATATAGAAATGTGCGGTAGATTAGCTCACTTGTACGTTTGCTTATGCTTATGCATTTTCTTGTTGTACTTTCTATCAGCTGCTTTCATTGCGCCTTGAACTGTTTGTGTGCCTAGAAAAGTCCCTGTTCTCTACTTGCTTGATTCTCAAATTGGGGATTTTTTTTTCAATTGTAGAATGGCTTGATCTCGAACTGGTATTCTTGGAAACTGATTATTATTATGTATAATTGTACCGGTACCTGCAAAGTGAGTAGCATCGTTAGATTAAAGATCCGCCAATTTTGCTAAATTTCCACATTCCCATTGTTTAACATCTTAATGTTTTGAACATCTACTGATAAAACCAAAGAAATGTCCCTAACATCATCCAATATCTTCATTGTAATTAGAGAGTCCATTTCTATAGTCAATCGGAAAAGACTGTGGGTTGTATCTGTAGAAACTGACTCTCTAATTACAAAGGAGCTATTGGATGATGTTTAGGACATTCTGTGAGTTGTATCTGTAGGTGTGCAAAACATTAAGAAGTTGTTAAGCAATGGGAAAATTACAAAACAGGGACCTTACTAGGGATTCAAACAGTTCAAGGTGTAATGAAAGTAGCTGATATAAAATACAAAAAAAAATGCTTAAGCATAAGCAAAGATACAAGTACACTAAAGCAGCAACAAACAACAATTTATCAATCAACCGTAATGGACAACAGAAATAATCTACCGCACATTTCTATATAAAGTAAGGAGAAGGAGTTTGATAAAAAGTTAGTTAATAACAGACCTATTACTGAATTTGAGTGCAGTGATAATAGTTCTTATTGAACTCATTATGCATACGAGGGAAGATAATGAGGGTGAATTGGTCACGATCCGTCTATTTTTTCCTGCACTTGTTCCTGGCAATTTTCTCGACCTGGTTTCTCTTAAAATCGTTGAGCTGAAGAAGTCTTCATCGAGATAGATTCAAATTTGTGTGAGATTAAATGTCTAAATGGAGATCTCTCAAGCGCAAGGAGATGAAGGTAATAGGAGATGACATGATGGATATTGAAGGACCTTGAAGCTACTGCACAATGAAGAAAATGAAAAGACCTAGTCTTATCTAGACAGATGTAGATAGTTTCCTTTTTTACAATATTAGTTTATGATTTATGTTTTTTATTATCTGCTTTTTCGGTCTTTTATTCTAGGTCTCTTTTGGACCTAGGTATGATTTCGTTTATTCTAATAAAATGGGTTGATGCTCAAATTTAAATTAAAATAAACGTTATCTATGTCAAGTATTTATTTATATATTTAAATTAGAGATCAAGAAAAGGGGCATTTTTGTTTGGCAATCATCCTTATGTTTTGTTTTTATCAAAATTTAGTTAAATCTAACAAGTATTCATGAAAATTATTAACTATGACATGTATATATACTTTTAGGCATCAAAGAAAAATATCAAATTGTAAATTAATTTGTACCAACATCCAAAGAAAGAGAAAATGATCTAACCCCATCCCCACCCCAATCTACATTCGAAGTTCCAACTCTGCACCTTATATTTCAAGAGAGTCCTATCACCCCCTTAAACAGTTTTAAAGAGAAATTATTTTCTCCCCCAGTGATGAGGTGTCAAAGAACTCTTAGTTCACACAAAAAGACTATTTAAAAATTTAATATTTTCCTTTTTTGATACTCCCTCCATTTCACAAAGAGTAACCTGGTTTGACTTGACACAAAATTTTAGAAAATAAAGAAGAGTTTTTAATCTTCTGGTTCTAAATTAAAGTTATGTCAAATGTACATAATTACCCTCAATCTTGTAGGTTTAAACATGCCAAGGGGAAAGCTAAAATTAAAATGTTACCAAAAAAAAGAAAGAGACCATTCTTTTTGAAACAGGCTTAAAAGGAATGGAGATAACTCTTTTGAAATGGAGGGAGTATTACTTTTTGTTTTTTAAACTAAAGTTTATGTTTCCTTTTATTTATTTATTACCTTTTAAATTTTTTTCTTCATTATTTTTCTTCTTACCAGACTGGCAACAACACCGACGGTAATGGTTTCTTTGATCCACCAGGTGAGCTTGACTCTCCATTGTGAGGTTTCTGCCCCCTTAAATCTTCCATCACTAAGTTCCCTCTCATTTTTTAATGTAGTTATGCTAAAAATCCAACGGAAATAATCTCTGGTATTCTAGTATGTGAGAACAAACTCTCAACAATCGATTTCAATGTAAACCACCACTAAAATCTTCATCACCACAAGCTCTGTTTTCATATCTCAACTATTGAAGATGCAAATTAAAGCTCAAAACACAATTTACAAGTCAGGTGCATTCTTTATCTTTTTTCCTGATCCAAAAAGATATTGATTATAAAATCTTCAAAGAATATTATATTATAAAAAAAAATATACTAAAAAGTTGATTATGATATGGCTGTAGAATACAGAAAAAGAACTTTTTTTATATTCAAAAGGGTGATATGATGTGGCAAAAGCATGCTGATCACTGCTCAATAAAAATCTGGGTATGACTTTTAAGGGGTTTATATTCCACTTTTTAAATGTTCAGGGGTCATAGAACACCATAAAGTTATAGTGTTTTGTTAAGATTTCAGATATACGAGGGTGGAGGGTGGGTGGGATTAGATCATTTTCTCTTCAATGAAATGATATAATTTTCAAGTTAGAATTTAAGAAATGATTAAATCAATATTGGATCTAGATGGAAGAAGATGCAACATGCTTTTCTCCATTGCCATTTTATTTATTTTTTCTTACAACCATCATTCCTTTTGTTTATTCTGATACTTGAATCTTCTTTAGTTTGAGGTTTTCATTTAAATTTTTCTTCAACTGGTGAGAACCTGTTAGTACACTGTGGCATGAAAGAAAACTTGATGAGATAATCATAATAAGTTCAACAATTTTCTTTTGTTTTGTCAAATATCTATGAACCAAAAGTAAAGAAAGAGCAAGCTATTGTTGACCAATACTGGCAACTTGTTGGAAATATGTAATGATATAGAGGAATATAGACATATGTGAAAGTCAAGAGGGGGGCGGGGGGAATTAAAATTTCCTTTAGTCGACTTTCTACTCTGGTCAGTCGACTCACCTGCACGTTAGTAAAAGAAACAAACAGTAAAAATAACTTGCAGTAAATAAATAACACAGAGTGTTTTATACTGGTTCATATCACTAATGTGGTGCCTAGTCCAGTCACCTTGGGTTACAAGGGTTTCCTTAAGAGCTTTTTGTGAACTTGGGTGTTACGATTAAGAGCCCCGTCTGATATTCAAATCAGACATTCTTCTTTGACACAACCTCGACCTGTATAACCTACACTAAAATCTTTCTTTCTCTTTTCTTTACAATTGTTCACTCAAAGGTGTACAAAGTTTATGAAAGATAAAAGAAGATTACAGTATAAGTTCAAGTGAAGTGCATGATTCACATCTAAGACTGAGACATGTTTAATAGCTTTGAAAGATGATGCAATGTTTCGGAAATCCAAGGGAATTGTAAATCAAGAATCCTTAGATGATTCCTTGATTTATTTGAATTGATTTGCTGAATCATGTCCATATCAAATATGTGCATGATTAAATCAATTCCTTCCTTTGTTAGATGAACTCCTTGAATCTTGGCTGATCTTCAATATCTTTCTTGAATCTTTGGCTTATCTTTGATCTTCTAATCTTCAATCTCTTCCTTATCTTGTCTTATTGATTTACAAATATTTCTTTTCCTTAATCTTGGCTGATTGATTTACAACAATATCTTTCTAGAATCTTTGGTTGATTTTTTAATCTTCTGAGATTCACTCTCTTTCTTGAATCTTAGTTGATTGATTTACAAACATTTTTTCCTTAGTCTTGGCTGATTGATTTACAAATATTTCTTTCCCTTCTTTAGCCTTTTGCCTTTCCTATTTTGCTTCTATAATTTAGACTAGGATTCTATTTCAGCTTTGTGTTGTTTTCCGTAATGTTGCCATGACTTTCAGTGCTCGTATTATTCCTTGTTTATTCCTATGAGTTTTCATTAATCAGAACATCACAAGTTAACAATAAGGTTTATTTGAATTACCTTGTAGACGTTATCGATGAAAAATAATTTTATTTTTCTTGGTGTTCCTTGCATGGTGGTAATTTTCATATTTTTCATCTCTTATCCAAAAGTTTCAAGGCACAATTGACTATATTGCCTTTTAAATACAACCAGAATTATTTAAAATACGATTAGAATTATCTAAGAGACTATCTTTACATGCAAACTTGTTGAGCTCAGACTCACCTAAAGATTATATAAACCAAGTGTGATGAAATGTTACTCGGGAAAAAATTCTAAGTTCAAATATTGGTACTAAAGCTTCAAAAAGTTAATACATTTTAGGTTACTGCTATTCTATGTGGTATTTGTTCGACTTTCAATTATACTGCAATCATTGATTTAAAATTGAGGAATCATCTCTACTTCTTAATCAAACAAAAAATCAAATAATTACCATAAGTTTACATTGAAATATGTAAAATTCCTTAAGGATGTTCAATATATTCATTTTGATCAGGTAGTTCCTCGTTGAAAGAATCTTTTTGGTCCGTGCTTATATTGCTTCCATTTCATTTTTTCGATGTCTCATTTCATATATCCTGGAAATTAACTTTTTTTCTTTATAAGTTATTGGTGAGAAAAAAATTATATATATTGTAGAATACAAAGAGTGTGCTCAACGAAAAATTCATGTGAACAGACATAAGTGATGATCAATTACGTTCCAAAGGTAATCAAGGGCATTAAACCTCTATAATATTTCTTTACATGCATGATAGTCTTCAAAATAAAAATATTGTGTTTTTACTATCAATGTTATTTTAAGTTAGGTACAATTAAAATTCTTTGACAATCTATATTCTCTAAGGTTATCAAACACATATGAAAATCATGCATAACAAAATGAAAAAAAAAACTATAGATTCGCCTATACTATTAATCATTTATCTTTTTCATTTATTTATGCATGATTTTCCAATGAGTTTGATAATCTTAATGAAAATAGTCCGTGAAATAATTCTAATCGTACATTGATTGATTCTAACGTTGAGAATACATATAGTAAAATGAAAACTACCATGCATATAAGAGAATATCAAAGAGGCTTAATGTCCTTTTTGACGTTTGTTAAGTAATTGATCATCACTTATGTCAATTTACATGAATTTTTCATTGATCATGCTCATTGTATTCCCCAATTTATTTTTATATCTTCACTCACTTCTAAAAGAATCAAGTGAATTTTCGAGATCTAGAAAATGAGACATTAAAAAAATGCAATGGGAGTTAACATAAGCACAAATAAAAAAGATTTTTTGAGGGGGAACTACCTAATCAACAAAAAGATTTCAATTGTACTTGAGGAATTTTATATCTTAAAATTTAAACTAATGTTTAGTAATTGATTCTTTGTTTTACTCAGAAGTAGAGATGAATGCTAAATTTTAAATCAATGAGTCTATATAATTGAAAATCTAGAATAAAATGTCAAATAGCCTAGTAGTATCTTGAAATTCGATCATTTAATTGAAACTTATGTCCCACTTTTGAACTTATTATATAGTTGTTTTATGTGTATCATTTATCACATTTAGTTATATAAAGAATTTCCAAGCTAGTTGGAGCTTAACAAAGTTACATGTGAAGATAATCTCCAGAATAATTCTGATCGCATATTAAATAGTTAAAATTTTATTTTAAAAGAGAAAATTGTAAGTGTTGCTCGAAACATTTTTTCTGGGATGGAATTTATCGCTTCACAAAAGGAATACAAAGAAGTAAAACTATTTTTTCCACTAACGTATCTATAAGGTAATCCATATAAACTTTATGTCTATCTTCCTCTGTAACATTAAGTATTTTCAACAAGTTTCTAGTATTATTCAATATTATTTTTCTCTTTTTTTAATGTTTCTTCTTAAATATTTGAAAAAGTTAAAGAAAATTGATAAATTTATTTTTATTATCTCATCATGCTTTCGTGCATTCCGCAGTGTACAAACAGACTCTCACCAATTGAAGCTTAATATAAATTAAATTCTTTAGCTAAAGAATATCCAAATATGAATCATTTGGGAAAACAAATTCAAGTATTAAAAAAAAAATTAAAGGAACTTTGGTTGTAAGAGAAAAGAGAAAAAGAAAAAAAAAACAATGGAGAAAAGGATTTTGTGACTTCTTCCACCTAGGTCCAAATTGTATTTAATGATTTCTTTGGATTCTAGATCCAAGATTTTATCATGTTTTTGAATATTAAATTTAAGTCACCTTTATAAGATTTGTCAAATACTTCTTTATTAAATACCCTTTATGGAGACTTATTTTCAAAATTTAACAACAAAAATGTGTGATATCTCTGGAGTAAAAAGAACACATTGAATATATTATATTAAATTAATCGATGTGAGTTCCCTAGAAATTCATGAAATGGTTCCGAACATAATATTGTATTTAAATTCAGGTTCATTTTGCATAAGGTCACCAACTTGTATATTCTACTATAAAAGCAATCAACTTTAACTAAAAAATTTCTATTTTTAACAGTACATTGGCATTACTGTTATACTTGGGTTGTAACATTGTTTTATTGTGCATAAATTTATTGGATTAGGTTTGTTCTATCTAATGTTTTCATATGTAAACAAACTCCATAAGAGTCTCATCAAAGTAATATACTTTCTTCTACTTTATTCCGCTCTCTTTATAGCGTATCAGTGAGAAAAATATTGTAAGGGGTAATTTTTCCCGATACATCAGTGTCTCCCTCCAACCTAGATTCTAGTGTTGATGCCTCCCCTATCATTAACTACTTGATTCAATTCAACCCATCATCTCAACTTCCGATTAAACTTTTTGGGTTCATCGGTTGGACAACCTATAATGTCATGCTTCTTCATGGAGATGACCTCGATAGTCATCTTGCCAGCACCAAGGTGTCCCCTCTAAAAAAAGTCATCATTAATGAAATTGAAACTTTCAACCCTAAGTCCAAGGATTGTTTTTGACAAGATAAACTGATCCAAAAGACTCTTATGGCCTCTGTAAATGCCACAGTCGCATCCATCATTGCTTCAGTAAAAACTCCAAAGGTGCCTGGGATCACTTTTACACCTCCTTTAAAAACAAGTATCAAACCCACATCTTTATCCTTCGTCACAATCTCCGTCGACTTAGATAAGATAAAAAAATCTATTGTTGACTATTTGCATGAGATTGGATCTACGTATGATGAATTTTCCACACCAATTTATTAGTCAATAACGAAGAAATTGTGGTTAAAATATTGAGTGGCCTTTTTCTAGAGTTCTTTGAGATTTTGTCAGAAATATAGACACGAGACTCTCTAATTAGCTACACTGACCAGTTTGACAATTTCTTGATCAGGAATCTTTAATCAAACACGAGGACCTAAAAAGTACAATCACTCAAGTGACTACAACGGTTGCTTGACGAGTAACATAATCCCAAGTAGCCCAACATATTTTATGACGCCCACCCAGCAACAATAACTGCAGTCCCCAACTAGACAAACCATCAAAACACCATTCTAAAGGTTCTCAATGGTGTAATTTCCCAGAACAACCCTCACATGTCCATTATAAGTTATGTCACAATTTTAGGCATACAAAAATGTATTTCGGTCCCAATCCCAAAACTTTTTTGAAGCATGTCTAATTTTGTTGCCTAGACACCAGCACATAAACCTATTATTGTCGACTCGGGTGTATCTAACCACATTACCTATGATTCCAACTCCATGAACAATGATTAGCACTTCAAAGGGATCGAGAACATGATGATGGGTAATGGTAATGTCATTCCAATTAATCAAACTGGTACGATTCATTTATTTGCATCAAATAAGGCCTTCAAACTCTCTACTATTTTATGTGCTTCTACTATCAAGTGTAACCTTCTTTCGGTGTCTCAATTTTCCAAGACAATCTAACATCAATCGATTTTTTTCCTTTAAATTTTCTTGTGAGGGATCTGACTATGGGAACTCCTCTTTTATGCAGCCCTAATAAAGGAGGACTGCAGGAATGGTCGTCAATGTCTAACCTAACCATCAATATTTCGATAAGCCCTTCCTTACATAAAAAGCATCGAGGGTTGGGTCACCCCCATTCTCGAGTTTTATATTACATTGTCAATAATTTTAGTCGTTTTTATTCTTTGAAGGACAAATTCACTTATTATAGTTCTTGTTTCTGCAATTAAGCCCATAAATTTTCATTTTTTTCAAACACAGTGTCCAACAAATATCCATTTGAAACACTTAATGGTTATATTTGGGGACCCTCCCCGGTATTCTCAATTGATTAGTATAGAAGGTACATCATGTTATAAACAACGAAGCTAAAAAATATTCACACGTTACATCCTGTGCTTGAAAAATATTTTGATAAAAAAATACCACTCTTTATACCGATGGAGGAAGAGAATAGCAAATACTAGACCCATACCTTAATTCCAATGGCATACAACGCCTTTTTTTCCTCCATACAAACCTCAAAGGGATGTCATCATGACTGATAGACGCCACTATCACCTAGTTGAGACAGCCAAAACACTACTTCATCAAGCTGCCTTACTATCTGATTTTTGGTCATTTGTTTCTCATCATGTTTAATATCTCATCAACTTTCTTTCTAACCACTAGCAAGTCACCATTTGATGTTATTTTCAATGACAAACCAGATGACACATATCTTCATATGTATGGTTTTTTGTGCTACCCGTGAGTTCAACCATATGCCAAAAATAATTTCAAATCGTACTCCAAACCTTGTGTCTATCTAGTTTTCTCCATTACTTCTCATTCCCATCAGTATTTTGACCCTACATGTTACAAACTTTTTCTCTATCAAAATATCAAATTTTTTGAAGATGTTTTGCCATTTGACTATATGTTTTTTCACTTTAAACAAAAACTTTCTTCATTAGCTTGGAAAAACAGTTCTTATCAAAATTAGTCTAACCTTTTCTCTTATCCAGAAATAACACTTGATACTAGTACCATCTAGTTTCCCTCCACTGTTCCACTATTGACAGATACATGCTTAGACAAATGCTCAATTTGTGTCACACAGGAGAACTACCCAAAGGCATTTTACCCAATAACTCAGGAACAAGGTCATACCCCCATTATTTCATTACCCTTAGCCCCATTTTTGTTTTCCAGATCCAACCCCATGTCCCCTCAACTTTTCCAATCTCCATAAATCATTGTCAACCAATTTATTATGTCTATCGACATCAATCACCCTCATCATCTTCACTACCACCACAATCTCATAGTTTACCTCCCCCATATGAACCTATTGTTATTATTCTACTCATAGAACAATGTATTTTTGTAAAGAGGTTGCAAAAAGAACACCTCAAAGCAACAAAAAATGGTAAACTACATCGCCAAATGATCTAGCCTACACAATCTATTAGCTGTTGTTATTCGTTCCTACATTCTAGGTGATAGTTTAGGCTAATTTGGTTTTGTTTATTTGCATAAAAACTCTACAGGAGTCTCATCAAAATAGTATAGTGTCTTCAATTAGATTTTTCTTTAAAACACAAATATAAAAGTTGTTCTAAGACTTATAAAAAAAACTCACTCAAATGCAAGACTCATCACTTTACTTGACATGACCCAACCTTCGAACTTTTAATAGTGAAACAGTTAAAAGGCTCTTCGCTGAAATATACATATAGTTATATCAATGTTTGATCATCTAGTTCAACAACTACATATATAGCTCTCCATCAATTTAGGTGTAATGGAAGTTAGAGACATTCCATTTCTATTCCCTGCAAATAGTCCAACCCATGGGGACTCCAATTGCTCTATCATCAGTAGCATTCCTTTTGTCATCTAGGTAGTTTTCCAGCCATGTAAATGTTCCTACACCTCTCCATTAGACTTTTTTCTTGAACACGAGAGCTCTTATATATCCACAAGTAATTATCACATTCTTTTAGGCTTCCACGTCCCCAATCGAGCGATTCCTCGATCAATGAAAAATCAGTCATGCACGATGAGAGGATAAAGATAATTAAAGTTAGATTTATCATTATACTGAAATTATATAATGACTCTGAAGAAAACAAACAATATAGTGGAGCAACTAAGCAATGTTCTACCTTTGATATGTGACCGGAGAAAGGCGGAAGTATTTGCATTATAGCTATATAAATTATCAAAGGAGAAGGTACCAAAAAATTAAGTCTTTATTTGGAACTACAAAAAAAGTAACCTAAACCTAAGCTCTTAAAAAATTCCATCTAATTTCTATAAATCCTTCAAAAGTTAAGCATTTTTTAGTAATCCAACATAGGCGCAATAACAGTTTTGGAGGTTTTGAGTAACCTATATAGACAAAAAGAATGTAGATACAACAATAATGATCCAGACCATATTTTTTAGTATTTTCCTTGGAAAATCAATAGCCGATTACGATGTTAAGAGAGAAAGAAGAAACCACATAGATATGAAAGCTAAGACTAGAAATAATCAGTCCAAGAAGCACATAAGAATTAATCTTCTTAACAACTAGTTTGTTACTTCATAGCAAGCTAAAGTCCGTCAATTAAATAGTTCTTCAAAAAACCTATAAGTAGTCAAGCAGATGCACTTCAGACAGCAAAGTATTTGAGAAACATCATAACAAGTTTTGAACACGATAAAATTCCCCAAAATTGTTGATTATCATTTAATTTTGTTTAATTTATTGGATTATAACAACCATGTAAACCCTAATACATTAACATATAAACTGGAAAAAAAAATGTAATAGGAAAAAAGAAATGGTAATACAAATTACCGTCGGATCATCCATATCACATTTCTCGTCTGCCAGTGTTGTGACATCTTGAGAGCTCCAATCTTTAGAGGATATTCAGAGGTTTCTAGAAATTTTTTTTTTCTAAATTTGGATAATTAACAAAGTGAAGTATTTTAAAAACATATAAGTAGTCAAGCAGATGGAAAATCACTTCGATCAAAATAAGAAAGCTAAAGGTGTCATTAATTTTGTTTCAACTATGAACTGTATATTACTTTAATTATTTCACACAAATATGCAGACGAAATTCTATTATCCCCAACCCTCAACTTTATTTTTCTGAAATCAATAAAGGGACATCAATTTTTTTAATAAAAAAAGTTCTCCTACAAGAATATTGTAATGAGCAGAATAAATGAACTAAGTGGAGTATAAAGAAACAACGAATAGTACTGTAACAAATGAATGCACGAGATTTTATTTGAGTCAATGAAATTGAATAACACTGATTACACGTGAGTATTGTATAACTAAATCCTTGAAACGTATGAGTAATTGGGTATTTTTCTAACTTTCCTCAATTCTCTCTCACCTCTTCTTCTATTATAATTTACGAGTTCATCTCATCTATGAAGATTTATTATGCAAGTTATTTTCATTTTGTATCTATAGTTTCTATTTTGTAATTGAGTTCAAGTTTTGATTTATATAAACACGATAAAATTCCCCAAAATTGTTGAGTATCATTTGCTTTAGTTAAATTTAATGGATCATAACAACAATGTAAAACCTAATACATTAACATATAAACTAGAAAAAATAAATAATATAAAAGGAAAAAGAAATGGTAATACAAATGCCCTCGGATCATCCATATCACAATTCTCGTCTGCCAGTGACCTCTTGAGAGCTCCAACCTTCAGAGGAAATTCAGAGGTTTCTAGAAAAGCAACTTTTTTTTACTAAATAGGATAATTAGCAAACTAGAATATTTTAAAAACATATAGAAGAAAATCATCAAATAAAACTTGATTGACCAATAATTATGTTTTCTTAATTTTTTAAAATAAAGAAGTGTGAAAGAAAATAAATATATATGTAAGGTGCAAAGAAAAATAAAATGGAGCAAATAATTGGACTTTGAGAAGAAAATGTCATATATCAACAACCAACATGTGGTACAGACATTTGACAGTTGATAAAAACAACAACAATCAAGAGAGGAGGAGTAATGACATTTATTACCCAAAGAAGAAAAAATCTTGAAGCTGGAGTTAAAGAGAACTGTGAAGAACATCCTCTGCGGCTAGTGGGCAATCAGTTTAGTGCACGCCAGCATGCCTTTATACCTTTGGCAGGGAATATTGGGTTCTCTCGATGGGGAGTATACATCGGACTCCACATTTAGTTCATGTGGTTTTATTATCGGTTATTAGTAGCCCCATAGTTTAGTCATACTCTCTACATCGACCAATTATTAGTATATTCAATATTCAGTTTCAGCATGTTATAAATTGGCCATTGCATCCAGTTAGCTCAGAAATCAGCATATCATGTTCAGATTATTTTACTTGCTTTTGTGCTTGTTCAGTTATGTTTTATTTCAGATTTATTCTATCCTACATGCTCATTACCTTTCATGTACTGAGGCATACATGCAATATATCTTCTCGTGATGTAGGTTCAGGTTCTCAACATCCAGATCACGCATAGATCGATTGCTTGACCTCTAGTTCAGCGGATTCAGTGGTGAGTCCTCATTCTCCGAGGACAAGAGTCATGAGTTTCTTTATAGTATTTAGTCTTTTAGTTTCAATTTTTGCTAGATTTAGTTGGGGTTTGTCTTAGCATTTCTATTCCAGTTTAGAGGATTATGTCAGATATAGTTAGTTTCAGCTTAGTGTTGAGTTAATATTTCTATTGTACTAAACTCATCAGTCTTCATATTATATCAGTTTTAGCATATGGATAATCCTGATCTTTTCATTATATGTTATGATTTAGCTTCCACATCAGTTTATTATCTGTAGTATGCTGATGATCATGCCAGCAGGGTTAGATTGAGATGACTTGTGGTCCTAGGTTCCGTGTCCGTGTCTCGGGGGTAGCTCGGGGCGTGACAAAACTTTGTATCAGAGCACTAGGTTTAAGTGACCTAGGATGTCTAAAAAGCCGTACTAAGTAGAGTGTTGTTCACAGGTGTGAAGTGCACCACATCTAATGAGAGGGAGGCTATGAAGTGTTTTAGGAAAAACTTCACTTTCTTGTTACTCTTATGGTGCGTGAGGTATGATCTTATTCCATACTAACTTGACGTAAGACATATCAGATCATTCCTCCTCATAGAGCTATTGCTAGGAATACGAACACCAGGAATGCAAAAGTAGCTCCTCCAGCCCCAGATCAGGAAGTCTCCAGTGCTGAGTTCAAAAATTCCATACAAATGTTGTCTCAAAGTATGACTAACCAGAAAAATTGAGTTCATGCTCATGTGAATGAAAATGGTGGATCAGTAGCAGCAAGATTTCTTGACTTTGTTAGGATGAATCCGCCGAGTTCTTAGGATCGCAGACTAATAAGGATCCTTCAAATATTTTGGACGAGATCAAGAAGATATTTGAGGTAATGCAAGTCACTGAGAATGATTGGGTTGAGTTTGTATCATACCAGTTGAAAGGTGTGGCTCATATCTGGTGCACTGATTGGAAGGAGAATAGGGGTGGAATGCAGCTCTTATCACTTGGGATTGCTTTAGTAAGACTTTTCTCAACAGGTTTTTCCAAATAGAGTTGAGATAAGCAAAAACCAAAGAATTCATGAACTTAATGCAGGGTAACATGACAATCTAAGAGTATGGACTCAAGTTTAACCAATTCTCCAGGTATGGTCCTCACAAGGTTTCTGACTCCAAGGCTCAGATGAATAAGTTTTTGTATGGAGTGTCAGATTTGGTGAAAACTGAGTGTAGAAATGTGATGTTACTCAGAGATATGAACATCTCTAGACTTATGACTCATGCTTAGCAGGTTGAGGGTGATAAGATTAGGGACCAGGCTAAGGAAAATAAGATGGCTAGGACTGGGAACTATGACTATTCTCAGCAGAAATCGGGTGGTGGAAATCACTCGCAGGGTCAGCAGAAGATTTCGGCTCCAGCCCCTTCATCAGCTAGTGTTCCATCCTCCAAGAACAATTATTACCTGAAAGGTAGATCACTAGGCTCTAAATCTCAGGGAAATGTTTCAGGCACCAAGACTTACCCCACTTGCCTTAAGAGTGGTAACAACCATCCCGGCGAGTGTCTTGCAGGAAAATAGGGATGTTTTGGGTGCGGTTAGTCTGGTCATAATTTGAGGGATTGTCCTTCTAGACAAGGTCAAGGGGGTGGTAGTGGTAGAGCTTTGTCTACAACTTCAGCAGCATCATCAAGTCGCCCAACTCGGCAGGGTCACTTATCTGGTACAGGTGGTGGTCAGCGCCAGAACAAGTTGTATTCTCTTCATGCTCGCCAGGATTAAGAAGGTTCTCTTAATGTAGTCACTAGTAATTTACGTGTCTTTGACCTTATTGTTTATGCATTGTTAGATCTAGGGTCTAATCTTTCTTTTGTAACTCCTTACATAACATTCTAATTCAATGTCTGTCTAGAAACTCTCTCAGAATCTTTCTCAGTCTTTACTCCAGTCGGTGACCCAATTATAGCTAGACATGTATACAATAATTGTCCTGTCACAGTCTCTCAGAAAGTCACCTCAGCAGATCTAGTAGAGTTATAAATGGTAGACTTCTATGTCATTCTTGGCATGTATTTGTTACACTCATGTTATGCCTCGGTGGATTGTAGAACTAGGATTGTTCGTTTTCAGTTTCCAAACGAACCAATATTAAAATGGAAAGGTAGTAACTTAGCGCCTATGGGTCGATTTATTTCTTACCTTAAGGCCAGAAAGCTGATATTCAAGGGTTATCTCTATCATCTAGTTTGGGTTAAGGATTCTAGACTTGAAACCCTAACTTTTGAGTCAGTTCCAGTAGTCTGTGAGTTTACAAAAGTATTTCCAGAAGATCTTCCCGGAGTCCCTTCCGAAGGGAAATATACTTTGGAATTGATCTCCAACCTGATACCCAGCCTATTTATATTCCTCCTTAAATAATGGCTACAAAAAAGCTTAAGAAAATGAAAGAGCAGTTGAATGACCTTCTAGATAAGGGCTTCATCATACCTAGTATTTCACCATAGGGTGCACGAGTGTTGTTCGTAAGGCATAAAGATGGTTCTCTCAGAATGTGCGTTGACTATAGACAGTTGAACAAGGTCACAATGAAGAATAAGTATCCCATCCCTTGGATTAATGACTTGTTTGACCAACATTAGAGTGCTAGCCATTTCTCAAAGACAGACCTCAGATCGGGTTATCATCAGCTTTGAGTCAGAGACAGTGACATTCTAAAAACAGCCTTAGAACTTGGTATGGTCATTATGATTTGTAGGTATGTCATTTGGACTAACTAATGCTCATGTAGCTTTCACAGATTTGATGAACAGAGTGTTCAACAGTTCTTGGACTTGTTCATTATCATCTTTATTGATGATATCCTTATTTATTCAAGGACTGAGGAAGAACATGCAAGCCATTTGAGAGTCATTCTGCAGACTCTCAAGGATTGCCAGTTATTCGCTAAGTTTAGTAAATGTGAGTTCTGGTTGTAATCTATTGCTTTTCTTGGTCACCTTGTATCTAGTGAAGGGATCCGAGTGGATTCGCAAAAGATATAAGCAATGAAACAGTGTCCCAGACCTACCTTTGCTACAGATATCAGAAGTTTCTTAGTTCTAGCAGGGTGTTACAGAAGGTTTGTGAAAGGATTTTCATCCATCGCCTCGCCATTGACTAGGTTGACTCAGAAGATGGTCAAGTTTCAATGGTCAGATGATTGTGAGAAAAGTTTAGCAGAATTGAAAACTAGATTGACTGCAGCTCCTGTGTTGACTCTACCGGAGATTTCAGATGGTTATGTGATCTATTATGATGCATCCAGAGTTGGCCTAGGTTGTGTGTTGATGCAGCGAGATAAGGTTATAGCGTATGTCTCTAGACGACTTAAGATGCATGAGAAGAACTATCCAACTCATGACCTCGAGCTTGCAGCAGTGGTGTTTGCACTCAAGATATGGAGACTCTACTTGTATGGTGTTCACGTATATGTGTTTACTAACCATAACATCCTTCAATATGTGTTCACCCATAAAGAGTTGAATCTTCTCCAGAGGAGATGGTTTCAATTCCTTAAGGATTCAGAGGAGATGGTTTCAATTCCTTAAAGATTATGACATGAGTGTGCATTATTATCACGGTAAGGGGAATGTAGTAGCAAATGCCCTCAGCAAATTATCTATAGGTAGTGTAGCCCATGTAGATGAAAGGAAGGATCTCGTGAAGGATGTTCAAAGGCTTTATCGCTTAGGAGTTCGCCTAATGAGCATATCAGACAATGGTGTAACAATTCAGAATGGGGCAGAGTCTTCTTTGATAGTGGAGTTTACGGAAAAGCAAGATAGTGATCCAATTTTTCTTGAACTTAAGAATGCAGTCCACAATCAGAGAGTGTAGGTTTTCTCCCAAAGGGGAGATGGTGTACTTCGCTACCAGGGTAGATTGTGTGTTCCTGATGTGGGCGAGTTGAGGCAGCATATTCTTGCAGAAGCCCATAACTCAAGGTATTCTATTCATCCAGGTGCCACTACGATGTACCTTGATTTGAGGGAAGTCTATTGGTGGAATGGCATGAAGAGGGACATAGCAGACTTTGTGAGTAAGTGCCTCAATTGCCAGCAAGTCAAGGTAGAACATCAGAAACCAGGAGGTATGACTCAAGAGATTGATATTCCTACTTGGAAGTGGGATGTGATCAATATGATTTCCTCACAGGGTTACCTCGTACTCACAGACAGCATGACTCAATTTGGGTGCTAGTTGATAGGAATGACTAAGTATTCTCCCTTTTTGGCGGTCAAGACTATAGATTCGGTAGAGGACTATGCCAAGCTTTACATTAATGAAATTGTGAGGTTGCATTGGTTTCCTTTGTCTATCATCTCAGATAGAGGTCCTAAATTTACATCTCATTTTTGGAAGTCATTTCAAAAAGGTCTTGGTACTCAAGTTAATCTTAGTACAACATTTCATCCACAAATGGATGGGCAGGTAGAGCGTACCATTCATACCTTAGAAGAATATGTTCAGATCTTGTGTGATCGATGTCAAAGGTAGTAGGGATGATCACCTTCCTCTTATTTAGGTCGCCTACAACAATAGCTATCATTCCAGCATTCAGATGGTCCCTTATGACACTTTATATATGGGCGTATATGTAGATATCCTGTTGGTTGGTTCGAAGTAGGTAAAGCAGCTTCGATAGGGACAAATTCAGTCCTTTATGCTATGGACAAAGTGCAATTCATTAGAGATAGACTTAGACAACCCAAAGTCGTCAGAAATCCTATGTAGATGTAAGGAGAAGGGAACTAGAGTTCTAAGATGATGATTGGGTTTTTGTGAAGGTCTCACCTATGAATGGGGTGATGAGATTTGGAGAAAAGGGGAAGCTCAGTCCTACATATGTAGGCCCTTACAAGATCTTGAAAAGGGTCGGCAAGGTGGAATATGAGTTAGAGTTTCCAGTAGAATTAGCATCAGTGCATCCGGTCTTCCACACCTCACTCTTGAAGAAGTGTGTTGGTGACCCAACCACTATAGTGCCATTAAAGAGTGTGGCGGTGAAAAATAATCTTTCTTATGAGGATATACCAATTGAGATTCTTGAACGTTACGTTAGAAGGTTGAGGAACAAAGAAGTCGCTTCAGTCAAGGTTTTGTGGAGTAGTCAGTCCGTAGAGGGAGCTACTTGGGAAGCAGAAACAGCCATAAAAGCCAAGTATCCTCACCTCTTTCCTTCCGATTCCACTCCAGCTTGAGGTAATTGTTCCTTTTTAGTTTTTTTCAGTCATTCATGTGCAAATTCAGTCTTAGAATCATGTTCCCTGACCTTGTACTTGTATTTTCAGCATATTTACATGTACTCAGAACTCAATTCAGTCAGAAACTCAGCTGTTAGTGTTTAGTAGTGGGGTTTGCAACTCTGTTCCTCTATTTCAACTAGTTTAGTCTTTATTCGCGGACTATTGTTCCCAAGGGGAAGATAATGTAACACCCCGTTGCTAAAACAGACAAAAAAAATCAGTTTTTAGAAATTTTGTAGGTGCAACAAACGAGACCATCGACAGACCATAGCCTGACCCACGGTCCGTCCTGCACAACCGTCAGCGGGATCAGAAACTCCCAAAAATCTTAGCCTAGGAAAATTGGTTAAGTGTTGGTCAACAGACGTACTTAAGGTCAGTAGGTCAGACTACGATGCGTAGTCCATGACCGTCGATCAAGACTCCCTTCACCCACTCTCTTACAAGATCTACAGATGACCAGCACGGTCCGTAGGTCTAACCATAGGTGGGAAATTAGTAGATAGTTAAAGGGATATGAAGTTGGGTCAAATTTAAAATGTCTTAAGTGTTAGCACAAAATTAATTAGGATTCCCATTACCTACTCAAATATTGATAGTTGAATTATCCTTCCAGAGCCAACAACCTTGCGAAAATTAGACCTCCGAGTAAAAAGTTATGCCCGTTTTAGTAAATGCCCATTGAACAGGCCATACCGACGGACCAACCGACGAGGCGTCGGTCAATCGACGGACTGTCAGTCTTGGCCATCCATTGGTCCGACAGCAACTCACCCAGGGGTCTTTAGGCCTTTTCCCACTTTGTATAAACATTAAGATACGTCGTCTTAACCCTAAATCATCATATTTTAGTCAGTTTAACCCTAGAAACATAACAAGAACTTACCTACGTCAAAATCATAAATCAAAAGTTAGAAAAATAGAAGAAAGAAAGGAGAAAAATCTCGAGAACCCTAGTTCAAGAACGCAACAAACTCCAGCTATTCCAGCCCCGAAACTTAAGTATTTTTTCGTGGGTTTCATCACCAGGTATGTGGGATTTCACTAGTGGGTTCCTTTCACCCATTGGGTCCTTAGTTTTCAGTCAGATTCTTGATTCTCTTGTCATTATAAAACCTAGGGTTTCTAGAACTTTGATAGAACTTCATGAATTTATTAAATGTATGTTTCAAATCAGATTATCATGTTACTACTCAGATTTTTGCATCAAAACCCTTGATTTGTATTTCTTTAGTTCTTGAATTACATATGCTAGGTCAGATATTTAAGACACTTCAGATATGCATGCCTCAGTTATAAATGCTTAATTGCCATATTAATTTTTGCATTCTCAGTTTGCATATTAAGTTTTGAGCTATCCAGTATTTACAAAAACTCAAACATAATCAGTAAATTTACATAATTAATAGGGAGTAGCATAATACAGAGTTGGACTAGGGTTTAGCATATACAATAGTCCCAGAACTACTAGCCAAGTAGGTTGTAAGTCTCCTTTGTGGGAAATCAGTTTCGTGATCACTCCAGTATGTCGTTAGACCTTTGGTTGGGTATCTTGGGTCCTCTCGATGGGGTATATACATTAGACTCCACATTTAGCTCATGTGGTTTTATTATCGGTCATTAGTAGCTCCCATAGTTCAGTCAGACTCTCTGCATTGACCATTTATCAGTATATAGAGTATTCAGTTTCAACATGTTATAAATTGGTCACTTAGCTCAAAAATCAGCATATCATGTTCGGATTATTATACTTGCTTTTATGCTTGTTCAGTTATGTTTTATTTTAGCTTTATTATATCCTTACCTTTCAAGTACTGAGGCATACGTGCGCTACATCTTCTCGTGATGTAGGTTTAGGTTTTCAGCATTTAGATCATGCACAGATCGATTTCCTGACCTCCAGTTCAGCGGATTTAGCGATGACTCCTCATTCTACGAGGACAAGACTCATGAGTTTCTTTTCAGTATTTAGACTTTTAGTTTCAGTTTTTTCTAGATCAAAGGTTGGGGCTTGTCCAACATTTCTAGTTCAGTTTAGGGGCTTATTTCAAACATATTTAGTTTCAGCTTACAGTTGAGTAAATATTTCTATTGTAGTAAACTCATCAGTTTTCATATTATATCAGATTTAGCATATGGGTATTCCCCATATTTTAATTATAAGTTCTTATTTAGCTTCCGCATCAGTTTATTATCTATAGTATGCTCATGATCATGCCAACAGGGTTAGCTTGGGATCACCTGTGGTCCTAGG
Organism: Solanum corneliomulleri; assembly: GCA_027704805.1. Classification (NCBI taxonomy): domain Eukaryota; kingdom Viridiplantae; phylum Streptophyta; class Magnoliopsida; order Solanales; family Solanaceae; genus Solanum; species Solanum corneliomulleri. The sequence goes on along the minus strand of JAKWIY010003055.1, from coordinate 20,619,566 downwards.
TTTCGTGTCCGCGTCTCGGGGGTAGCTCAGGGCGTGACAATTTAGTTGAATAATATGAAAACTTCACCTACTAAGTCTATGTTGTAATTTTTATTGTCTATAAATTTCATTGTTATATAGAAAGATCATAAATACTAAGTGGTATGTCTATTTGTTATAGAGGAAAAAGATCAGTGACTTAGAGTTGGTGAGTTTTTGGAATGAACTTAGACACTATGTAAAGATTGTCAAAGAGAATAGACACTCTATAATTCTTTCTTAGAATAATATTTTCAAAAGATGTTTCATAATGCCAATGACATTTTGATAGTCTGGGAAAATATATGAAAAAACTATTATCAAATACTTGAAAAATATGTTTGAGATCACATTTAAAATGTGGGGATACTTTGCTTATGATAAAAAGAAAATTACACTTGGTGTCTACTTTAATTTGGAGCAAAAGATATGAAATTTAATAACCCACAAAATTCTTTGAGTTTATTTAGTATTGCGGTTATTAAGTTTCTCTATTACTAGTGTTTGGTGTTACTAGTATGAAACTACCAAATTATATGTAAACTTGTTCAAAATGATTGAGCTCTTTTATGAAAAAGTGACACTTAAAATGTTATGATTATTCATTTAACGAAATGTCTGTTATATATAATTATTTGTATAGAAATGAATGTTGGTGAATAGTCATTTGTCATGTTTTTTAAAAGAAGCATTTGGACTATATCACCTTTATTGGACCCGATGAAACTTCGTTCATGCGTAGTTCTATAACAATCAAACAGAAGTTATGGAAAGGCCTTATGAAAAGGACATTGACTAGGAGTTGACTCTAAACAATGTTTGTATCACACAAATTGTAGGAAGTTGAAACAAAATATTTGAGAAAAAAGCTACCTCGCGAAGAGCTTTTCAAAGTCAATAATTTTATTTGGTCTTACTTTCTTGACTCAAAGTTTGTCACATGAACACTTGGGGCATGTCAATAAAAAAATCCTTGTAAGGAAAACTGATCAACTTAGAAGTTTTGTCTACCTTTGTGTGCAATAAATAAAAATGTCAATTTTGTGTGGAATCAGTATGTTGCGCATTCCTATAAATCTATTGAAAGGAATTCTAATCCCTTAGGATTTATTGACAATGAAATTTGTGATATGAAGTTAATACCATCTCGTGGTGGGAAAAGTGTCTTGTTACTTTCATTACCAATTGCATTAAAAATGATTACATCGATTTGCTTAATGATAAGGATGAAGCAATAGAAATGTCTAGACAATATAATATTGAAGTTATAAATCAGTTGGGGAAAAGATAAGAAGTGATAAGAATGGAGAGTATGAATCTCCTTGTGTTGATATATGTTTGGAAAGTGCATTTATCCATAAAACTACTGCCGTATTCACCTCAATCTCAAGTAAAAATTGAACGTTAAAAGAAATGATGGATGCATTATTTATAAGTTTGGGTTTACCACAAAACTTTTGTGGAGGAATTCTCCTTACTTCAAAAGGTAACAAAAGAAATTGTCTTTTCAAAAAGAAAACAATTTTTGTTTGTTCAGGACACAATCTATTCCATATGATAATGGAAAGGAAAAAAATTCAAGTTGAAATATTTCGAAGTGTGGGGGTGTATATCCAAAGTTCAAGTTCCTATTCCTAAATGGATTGAAATAGTACCTAAGACTTAGGACTGTAAAATTAGACTTGAATAGTCTAGTGAAAGCTCTAAACGACCTTGGAAAGAAAAAAAAGGAGAATGTACTTAATAAAGAGATTCAGAGGCGTAGTAGATGTCAAGGGACATGAACTTCCTTTGAATATGATTTTGTAATATTTGGTGTGTCTTATGAGACTCATCCTTTTGGACAAATAGTGTCAATAGTTAGATTTGTTCAATATTGAGCAATTCTATTGGAAGTTGGTTGATCTTCCTCCAAGAAATGAACTTTTAGGTTCAAAGTGAATCCTCAAAAGGAAAATGAAATTCAATAGAACTATTGACGAATGTAGAACAAGAATTTGTTTAAAAGGCTTTAGACAAAAACAAGGTTTTGATATTGTTGATAAATATATATTGGTCACTAACTACAATTACATCCATTCGGATGCTAATATTATTAGTTGTGATATATGACCTCCAAATTCATCAAATGAGTGTGAAAAAATTTCTCTTACACGGAGAACTGGAGGAATTACATGGAACTACCCGAGGGTTTTATGGTTCCTAGTAATAAAAGAAAGTGCGTGAACTTGTTAAGTAACATTATGTACTAAAACAAGTACCCAAACAATGACATAAGAAATTTGACTAAACCATGTTGACAAATGGATTTAAGAATGATAGAAGTGATAAATGTTTTCACATTAAAATCACAAGGTTATTGTTTGTATATTGGTGATATATTGATCTTCAATAGAGACACCAAGGACATAAATTCTCTTAAAATATGATAGAAAGCAAGTTTGGGATGAAATATCTTGGAGTTGTTGATGCGATCTTAGGTATAAGAATCCTTAGAACTCCATAATGTTTAGCAGTTTCAAGGTCTCATTGCGTTGAAAAGTTACTTGACCAAATCAAATATTTGGATTTTAATATTGTCAAGTCTCCAATAACTGTGAGCTTTGCAATTCAAAAGGTTGAAAGTGAAAAAGACTCACAAGTGTGCACGATCAGGTATAGCATTTGCTATTAATGATCTGATACGATTCATAAGTGATCCGTATATAACTCATGAGATGACAGTAAAAAGTGTTTTGGTTTATTTGAGAAAAACTTAAAACTATGCCTTGCATTATAACAATATCCAGTAGAATTGAAAGGGTATAGTGATGCAAACTGAATCACCAGACAAATGAAGTAAAATCCACGAGAGTGGATATGTATTTACTCTTGGAGGAGCAGTCTCTTGGAAATATTTCAAAAGATACATGCATCGCTAGCTCTACAATGATCTCTGATCTAGGTGCTAAAGATAAGGTCGGTGAATAAGTCGAAAGACTCCGAAATTTCTTGATATATATTATTTTTTGGCCTAAACCATTGGCATCAGTATGCATACACTTTTATAGTCAAGAAGAAATAGGTAGGCATGGAGCATGATGTCTAACAGAAAGTGTCGTCATATAAGACATAGACAAGATACCGTTAGAAAACTACTCTCTATTGGAATTATCAAAATTGACTCTTTAAAGTCAAACGATAATGTGTCGGATCCACTTACAAAAAGGCCTAAATAGAGAGAAAATTTAAAGATCATCTAAGGGAATATATTTATGGCTTAGGAAGAGTCATCATGGCAGTAACTCTATCTAGCAGACTAGAGATCCCAAGAGCTAGATTCAAGGAAAAAACAAATTTGTGAATGACGGTTCGACATTGTCAACCAACTCAATACATTCTCATGATGAAGACAATGCTCATGAACAATGATATAACATTAAGGCTTTTTAATGAGTTAATAAAGATTAGTGGTTTTAATGATTTTCTAAGTTTGGCAGAGTTGACCAAATAGTGTATCTACGCGATAACATGGTTAGAAATCACTTATGTGAGTGTGAAGTGTAAGCCGCTTCGAAGAAGATGATTGTCAAAAGCCATCTCTCTATACACTCATGAAACCAAGAGGTTTTCATGCTTAAACGAACACAGCTGTAGGAACCATAAACGGCAAAGGGTTAATTGTGTGACATATGATTGTCTAGATATACACCAAAGCTCGAAGGTTCAAAGATATCGCATCTAAAGATTGATCGAGTATATCTGACATACATTCACTACGGAAAATCCAAGGTTAAACCTACTTATCTAGATGCAATTAATTATTTCTTGGTACACATACTTGTTTGTTTCTTTGTATTGGAGTTATTACCTATTCATGCGAGGGATTGTTGGATTTTAAAAGGTGAGAATGAAAAATGAAGAGTTGCGAGTTTTATCAAAGGTTGCGACTTTTATCAAAGGTTGCGACTTTTACGAAAAGTTGTGAATTTTATGAAAAAATGTGAGTTTTATAGAAAGTTGTGACTTTTATGAAAGGAGACAACCGTTCCAAAAGATTGTGATTTTCCCAAAGGTTTGTGCTCTTTCTGATAAGGCATATTAAGAACCTTTTCGCATTACCCTTTGTATTCTATAAATTGAGGGATTTCCTCTCATTTTAAAAAGAGTTTTTTCTGGACTTCTTCTTTTACTACTAAATCTAGTATTCTACGTGTACTTTACTGTCGTTGAGTAACTCACTGATATCAGTATTTTGGGTATCAATACACTGATGATTGAGATCATTCTATCATGGGAGAAGATATTCCAAATCAAACCTTACATACTAGAGGGGAATAATTTCATTAAGGGGACACTGTGCATTCAGTGGGCTTGATTTTCTTTCTGATTTTCCAGATTCTGGTATGTGCTACAGATTTTGGATTTCTAAATTAATTTCTACTCTTCTGTTCTTCACTGTTTCATTTGACTTGGTAACTTCGTGTTTCTGCAAAATTTGTTGAATCAGTAAGATTCTTTAAACACAGCTTAACAACAATTCTTCTTTAAGAAAAAATTTCGTATATTTATATATTTTACTAATTTTTTTCTGATTCTAGTTTCTCTACTAGTTTTAATTTTCTAGTTGTGAAAATGTTGTTCGACTTTGTTCTCTTACAAAGTTCTTCAAATTTTTGTTCTAAGTATGTTACGAATATAAGATCAACAACAATAAATAAATTAAAATGTGAATTATGGTTTGTGGTGGCGCCATGTAAGCGGGTCTAAGGTGTTCTTTTACACATATATATGATTTATGATTTCCAAAACTAGCCTTCCTGTTTGATGAAAAGTTATGAATTTTATGAAAAGTTGCGACTTTAATGAAAAGTTTGGATTTCAAAAAAGATGTAACATTTATGAATGTTTGTGACTTTAATGAGAAGTCGCGACTTAGATGAAAAGTTTTAATTTCTATGAAGAGTTGTGACTTTTATGAAATAAGTGTGCATTTTATGAACGGTTAAGACCTTTACGGCGGGTTGTAAGTTTTCTGGAGAGTTGTGACCTTTCTAATAAGGTTCAATAGACATTTGTTCACACTGCCCTTTCTTATCTAGCTATAAATAGAGGGATTTTATCTTATTTAAAAACAATAAAAATACTGAAATTCTTCTTATTCCGCACAACTAAGTATTCGTGTACAATTTTTCCTTTCCATTTCATCCTATTGTTACAAAATGTAATCTGTTCTTCTAAAGTCATTAATTTATTCTTATGTTGTTAAATGCATTTTTTCAATACATGTTTTAAATTTTATTGTTTATGCTTCTACAAAGTTATTCTTATAAGTATTTAATAGTATATATTAAATAACACACGTTAGTGGAGTATTTATGCAAGTTTCTCTACTCAAATTGTTGAAGGTATGTAAAAAGTTTTTTTAAAGATTTATATTACCATCTCTTGAAAACAAAATTCAAATTTGGCATGCTATTGTACGAATCGAAAGACCTTAAAAGCTTTATCTCAACTTGAAGTGTGAAGTGAACTAGGAAAAGAAAATAAGAAACAATAAACTTTTGACATGCGTTCAAGGATGGGCCGGATAACCTATAGAGGAATATGACTAAAGTGGAACCTCTGTTAATCCCAAAGACATAGAGTAACTACACAACAAAATAATAGCTCATATTCAATATGAAGTATGGACAAATTGTCAAATTTACTGCAAGTTGCAATTACTTTCTTGAAGTAATAGATGTGTTTTTTGATACTGAGATTGGAGTAGAACTATCGTTTCAAACTGAACTTTATTAGTTTGGTATGTTTATTTTTAAAAAACATCCAAACAAACTGAAATATTTGTGTTATCTTTTCCCGTTCAAGTATATATAATAAGTTAAATTGTTGTTCAATATGAGACATTCTCCCTTTAATTTTTCATTTTAATAATTACTTATGATACATTTAAATGTGAACTTTAAAATGATATATGAAAGCAAAGGTAGAGATTAACATTCTACATGTTAGAATTAGAATATTTGTTCAATTTTCTATCCTTTTATTAAACATTTATCCATTCACCAGCGATTATTTGTTTATTAAAAAATTTAATATCTCATTTGGTTGATATTCATTTGAATCCCCAAATATATAAAATAATAATTGATTGAAGGATCAATGATAAATATTATAATTATCATCGTCCTTTCATTTATTAATGTTTGTTACTACATAATCCTTTACAAAAGATTATATAACATTTTAGTTTTGATAACTCACAGATTTTAAGTATTATTGAAAAAATTATGTGATATTGAATTCCCACGTGGAGCGCGGGTGATTTGATTAGTCATATCATATATTTAATACAAGAGAACCCTAGACCCGCCTACATGGTGCCACCACAAGCAAAAATTTCCTTTTAAATTTATATATTTCCGAAATACCCTTCCCTTTTAATGAAAAGATGTGACTTCTATGAAAATTTGTGATTTTTATGAATAGTTGCGACTTTTATGAAGAGTTATAACTTTTATGAAAAATTATTACATTTATGAAACGTTGTAAGCTTTCCTAAGGGTTGTAACTTTTTCAAAGAGTTGTGACCTTTACGATAGGGCACAAGTAACATTTATTCACACTATCCTTTGTTGTCTATAAATAGAGTGATTTTCTGCCACTATTATTTGTAGGTTTTTTCTCGCTGTTGGAAAGTCGAATTCAAATACATTAATTAAGCTTTTTATGAAGTTTGTTTCATTCCTCAAATTTTTCATCCTCCCCTTTTATGGATCTTAATTTTTATTATGATTCATAGTGATTTATGTAAATATGACAATTTTTTTTCTTTTTAGGTGACTTTATTTTAATTCTGTTTAAAGTGTGGCCCCATTAGCTTTTAAGTTAGGATCCTTTTGGTCTTTTCCCCATTCATTGGACACCTAAACTACATCGTTTTAACCCCCTAAACTATTTCATTTTTCTCAGTCTAAGCATATTAACCTAGTCAGATTGTACCCTAAACCATCATTCATTATAATTCACCATGATTAGAACAAAGAGGAGAAAAAGGCGACCCAAAACCATCCAAACGGGATTTCTTCAGTTTAAACCCCTAAATCCAAAGATTTCTCCGTGAAATATGTCACCAGGTAGTGAGATTTCACTAGTGGATTCCTTTTGTCCATTAGGTTCCTCGAATTCAGTCAGGTTCTTGATTCCAATATCTTGCATAGACCTACGTTTTCAAAAACCTTAAATATTATTTGTTATTTAGTTGTTAGAATATTCCTAAACAGATTATTATGTTTTCATGGAACTTTTGCTTAGTTCTTTGCATGAAATTCAGAACTCTAGTTGTTTAGATTCTCTTAGTCCATGAATTATAGATGCTAGTTCCACTACTAAAAAAACTGCATTACATTTAGCGACGGACGTCGTCAGTAGTCTGTTGCTAATTTTCTTGTTTCTAATAAAAATCAGTCGCTAATTCGTCGCTAAGTGGGTTTAGCAATGGAATTGATGTTTAGCAACAAAAATTTTCTATCACTAAATCCACTTTTTTTTTAGTTGTGGTCACTTACACAAATATACATGCTTCAGTTTTCGAATGTGACACATCAGTATATAATTGTTACATTCACATATTTTTTATGTAAGTATTTTGAGCTATTTAACACATCATATTTCATTATATATATGATATACATATTACATTGAGAGTAGGCTTAGCACCGAGTGGACTAGGGTTTAAGCGTACACTCAATCTTAAAACTAAGTGCACTTCTAGGTTAAGTCCCCTCTGTGAGCATGAGTTTTAGTGATCACATCATTCCTGCCTTTATACCCTTGACAAGGTATATCGGGCCCATCGAAGGGGCGTGAACGTCAGACAACACGGTTTGTGCACGTGGTTGTTATGTCGGTTACTAGTAGCTCTCACAGTGAAACTTTGGTACATTTGACAAGGTTTTCATTTATACTACAGTATTCAATCTCAACATGTTATGTACTTGGTCAATGCATTAAGTTGAGTTCTTTTCAGTATATATACCAGTACTAGGTGATTACCCGTGGTTCACTTAGGATTTAACTATTTTATTAAGCTTATGTATGATCATTCGGTAATATTTATGTTGTCACTCCCCGATCCTACACCCAAGACGTGATCGGCACCCAATGACCATTGCTGGACTTGAGTGAACACTTGGCCTGGCTTATTAACTCAGCGGAAGACTTACTCGATTATAAAGCAAGAACATTCTCATAAATAACTTACATTAATTGTATTCACCAAAATGGCACTTAGGTCTCAAAATAAAATATCTGAATCGAAAGAGATTCCACTGAACTAAATGACTGACTATTCGTAAATGAAATCTCTAAACATACTATGATGAATGTCGGAAAAAACTCCACAATATAATGAAAAGACTAGAAAATAATAACATGGATCCTTAGAATGCAAGGAGGCTCACCATTGACTCTGAGTGCTCAAATTGGATCAACGAGGTGTTTGATGCTGATCCTCGTTACCTGCATCTGCATCATAAGACGATGCTGGCCTACTAGCATATGTACATTGAATGTACGAGAATGCAAGTTGGAATACCAACAACTTAACCTTGATAAGAAAAAGATGAACCTAGCTTGACTTTTCTCAACTCATGACTACTCAACTCAATGCATATATATAAGGTAAATAAAGTAAATGTGATACACATAAAGCTTTGTAAGACAATGAAACAACTTAGTTCTTTAAAGGAAATTCAATAACAAACTCAACTTTTCTTATATATGAAAGTAATGTAGTTCTGTGGGAGATTCTCTAACCGACAACCACCACTGTGATCCTAAGTGGTGATACAACATCTTTCCCTTACTTCCAGAACTTTCCTATACTTTGTCGTAGCTTAGAACTCCTTAACTTAGTAGATCCACTAGTTTTAATTACGTTATCATCTAAAAAGTATAACCCGTTAACATCCATGATGGCTACATGGTTTACATGGAGACTTGAGTTAATATTAACTCTTATCCCCACATCAGTGCTCAATATTACTCCCAAAATATACTTTAACCCATGTTTTTCAAATGACATCCTTTCTTTGGTTAGAGATAATTGTTCAACACTTAGCTTTAAAATCTCTCTTAAAATTAATGTTCCCTTCTCTTGTTCAAAACTCTTCTGGGAGATCTTAGTTTCCTCTTAACTTAAACGTAAAAACATTTATATATTTTCGAGGGAATACGTAGTTCCCCAATATCTTTGGAGAAAAGAACTCCACTCTTTACTCTTTGCTTGACTTGAAACTTTTGATCTTAATCAACTCTTTAGGGAATACTTCGTTCCCTTTTACTTCTTTGAAGGAAACAATTCAACTTCTACTATTTATTTAACTCGAAACTTGGGCCTTAAAAACGAAGCTAAAATGTTTAAATAAGACTCTTGGAAAATCTAAGAAAACTTAACTTTGACTTACTTCTTTAATTTAAGACTAAACTTTTAGCTTCTTGGACTTTCATATTAACTTTCCTTGAATTGGATTATGGATTCAAGGTTCATGATTTCATATTTATGGATGATATCATGATGCTTAGGTGTACCTTAGAGTATTGGAATTGACTTGGAATTATAGGTACATCATTTAGGAACTAGTACAAAAAAAGATGCGGTAAAAGAGGGGTCTCCAGGCGTCAGTGACGCTCTGAAGGCGCGGAGTGCCAGAGCTTAACGGACAAAATCTGTCCTGAGGGGCTCTGGCTTGTGCGGCACACCAGAGACTGTCCTGAGGGGTTCTGGTTGGCACGGCGCCCCAGGGCCTGTCATACTGGATTTTGACCTTTTCTTCTCTATTTTTTCAACTTTAATCCTTCTAAGCTTCCATGGATCTTTCTCCAAGAACTTGGGATCACTAACAACCATATTCCCCAATATTTAGACCATAAAAACAACCCGGAAACAAGAATTAGATAAACTAAAGGCATACTACAATTCAACCATTGCTTTTCAAGAACTTCAATTTTCATTATTCAAACTACTCAAAATTCACTGAATTTGTGTGTGGGTGAAATAACCCAACACAGAAAGATATCACATACCTTAATAGGATCATCCCCGATGAATTCCACTTGGTCTTTCCCCGTTCTCCTTCTTCTCTTCTCTTTTCTTCCGAGCCCTAAGCGTGACTAACTTTTCTAAAACTGACTTAAGGCTTAGTTTTACCCATCATAATCCCTTAAGATATATTAGTAAATAGATTGGTGAAATGACAAGTTTTCCCTTACTAAAATCCGAGGCTTTCCTCACTTTAACATCCCAATTTCTGAAAGGCCTATCTCCCTCATACAATATCAAAATCGTGCAAACCCGACACTTTTGGAAAGATCTTTCCAAGGGATTTCAAACCATATAAAGAACTGACTCTAACTCATCATGAGGTAGAACTTATGACCGTTTGAAATAATCAAAACTCACTTTTTTTGTACTTAGGAAATTTTCCAGATTTTTCCTATTTCTTCCAAAAATGATAAATTTTAATTCCTTATCTTATTCTTGGATATTGCAAATTACACCATGTTACAGTATCTCCGCCTTGGTAACATTTGTCATCGAAGGAGACTTCTTTCAGTATGGTAAGAATAGTGACATCAAGATTAACATTCAACAATCCAAAAGCAAATAACAATCATTCTTACTCTTAGTTCATTAAGTATTAAGAAGAGAATTAGTACCTTGATCTACATACTCTCCGGATTCAAATTGATGCGGATATTTCTTCTTCATATCTTATTCAGCTTCCCTAGTCACTTCTTCAACAAATTGGTTCCTCCAAAGGACCTTGACGGACGCAACTTCCTCTTTCTTAACTTGCGAACTTGGCGATCAAAATGCAAACCGGAATCTTTTCACATGATAAGCTATTTTTAATTACAACATTTTCAGTTGGTACTATCAATGAAGTATCATCCACGCACTTCTTCAATATGGAGATATGAAATATCAAATGAATCGCTGCTAACTCTTGTGGTAGCTCTAACTCATCAGGTACATCATCTATTCTCTTGGATATTCTATAAGGTCCTACATAACGGCGGCTAATTTTCCCCTTCTTACAAAACCTCATTATTCCCTTCATGGTTTAAACTTTTAGATTTACCCAATTATCCACCACAAAATCCAACGGGCTCCTCCTAACATTTTTTTAGGACTTTTGAAGACTTTGTGCCATCTTTCATCTATGTTGAATCACTTTCACCTTCTCCATGACTTGGTGAAATAGATCTGGTCCTATCAAACCTGCTTACCAACTTCAAACCACCCAATATGAGATCTGCATCTTCTCCCATAAAGAGCTTCGTATGGAGCAATTTGGATGCTCGAATGGTAGATATTATTGTAAGCGAACTAAATGAGAGGTAGGTGTCACGACCCGCAACTACACCCTAGCAATTAGGGCATCCTTATGTCGTCACACGGCAAATGAGACTTCAAGAAGTCTCATCTAGGCCTCTCGTATCATTCATTGCTTAATAAACATACTAAAATTGGTAAGAATTTAAAACTTTATTCACACACGAAGAACTCTTTCATAAACATTACACAAGCAGAAGACGGTCATTTAAAACATCAAATCTAGACAACATCTACTTGATCCATCTACACTTTAGAGTATACAACACTTGCGACTAATCCCATACAAGATAATAAAATAAAGTCTATGACATAAGGTACATGTGGATATTGTCCTCGAACCAATGAGGACTCACCAATACTTCATCTTCAAGCCTTAGAAATCGATCCGTCCTCCATGGCACATCAAGACTTCCAATTCCCTACACTTTTGTCAAAAAGGGAAAAAATGGGGTTAGCACATTAGATGTACTAATTATGGAAGCCATGCAAAAACCATGAAAAATGACATTTAGTAAATATCATGCTTTTCATGAATTTTGATTAAAACATCATACTATAAGCATAAGAACAACATTTAACAACTTAGAAAAACACCAGAAATCATTTAAGAAAAAAGCCACATTTTAGGAACACTTTCCAGTGAACTCACTTTACTATACAGTGAACTCAATTCACTGTTGCAATGAAGTTCTTCCACTTCACTTAGAAATCTTCTAGCATGTAATTCCCACTCAAATCTATCCTAAGACTCACTTAAGAAACACAAAGAGAGACTGGTTGTACAAACACTCTAGGCATGCATAAATGATCCTCAAGACTACCTATGATTAGTTACATACACACTAATAAAACACCAACATAAGAATATGAGAGTCTCCTACCAATGGTACTTCTAAGTCTCACTTGAGTGAGTTGTGAAGTGACCGCCTGTTAGACCCGTAAACTACTTGATCTAACTACCTGCAGACATGTCATGGACTTGGGCATTGGTCTTGACATGGATGAGGGTAAAATAGTGCAACACAGGTTCAAGGTACTTGGGTGTTGGCAAGGCAACTTGAACGTGCAAGGCTTACGTGCGGGCTAGAGTCATTGGCAAGGCAGCGTGTTGGCTTGACATGGCAAAGTTGTGAAGACTTGACAATGGCAAGGACAAAGGTAGTTCACGTGAATTGCTGAAAATAAGTGTTGGAGGACAGCTAAAATATTCTAAGTGTTAGATGCTGGCTGAAATATTCTAAGTGTTGGAATTTAGCCTGAAATATTCTAAGTGTTAGAATATTAGTATTTCATGTAGATAAGAATGTAATTTGAATTAGATTCTATCTGTTGAAATATAGATGTTGGAAACTTAGTTTGAACCCTGTGATGACAAGTGTCGGACATGTGTCATTTATAACTGCCGCATGTAACTGCCATGTGCAGAAATTTTATTAAGGGTGGAAATTCGTCTAAGGCTCAGACAGAGTGTTTTCTAGCCTTAGAAAAATTCGTGAAACCTTCCTTTGTATTAATTATCATATTAATAAAGGTTGGGACAAGTTCCTGTAAAGTCTGTTTGTTGTTTAACTTTGCTGCTAAAGTATTTCTATACTTAGTCAAATTCGTGGGTGTAAAATAGGCTGAGTGTTACAGACGTTTGTAAGACTACCTAGAGTGGTGTTCGGTAAAAATAAATTGACCCTCTTTCAATTGGTATCAGAGCACGGTTGGACGATGGTGAAGAACGCAGAACTGTGGGAACTGGCACGAAAAATTGAAGCATTCGTTAGGTTTACAGATGATATTTTGGGAGACTCTACGTTTGTGGATTTGTTTACACAAGTCATTGATTTGAGACTTGATGCTGAGAAAGTTCAGAGGGAGATTGGTGTATATCGACAGAATGTTGATAATCATATCACTAAAATCTTGGATTTTCGTACCACAACTACGCAACAACTTGAGCGACTGTATAAGAAAAATGAGAACCTTCATGCAGAGCTCGTTGTATTGTGTTGGGCTGTGGCTACGTTGAGTTCAAATTGTGTTGAATCATCTAAGGTTAAAATTCCAGAACCTAAGGCCTTTAGTGGTGCAAGAAGTGCTAAAGAATTGGAAAACTTCATTTGGGACATGGAACAGTCTTTTACTACTGCAAGGGTGCCTGACGCCGTTAAGTTAAACATTACCACAATGTACTTCACGGGTGATGCTAAACTTTGGTGGAGAACTCGAAATGCAGATGATGGAAGTGATGGTCGTTCTAGAATTGATACATGGGATAAGTTAATAAAAGAAATGTGTGATCAATTTCTTCCTAGCAACGCATCTTGGCTTGCAAGGGATAAATTGAAAAGGCTAAGGCAGACGGGTTCGATAAGGGAATACATTAAAGAATTCACCTCTGTGATGTTAGACATACAGAATATATCTGATGAGGATAAATTACACAACTTCATTTCGGGTATGTAAGGATGGGCTCAAAACGAACTCTGGAGGCAAAATATTAAACATCTGCCTGGTGCAATTGCTGCTGCATATTCGTTGGTGGATTTCCGGATGACTCGTCCTTTGACAAATGTTCCCTCCACTTTAAAAACTAAGAAAAAGAACGATAAGAAAGGGGAATGGAAAAAGGATAGTCATAAGGACGGTACATATGACAAAGGAAAGTCACAAATGAAGAATGGAAAAGACAAACCAAAGAATAAAGATGGTAATTCTAAGGGCTGTTGGACTTGTGGTGGTCCTCATTTGGCCAAGTCTTGTCCAAACCGGGAAAAGGTAAATGCTTTGCCTGCTGGAAATATGAATCAAAGGGAGAAAGATGAGGAAATTGTGGCTGCAATGGCAAACCCATTGGGATTGTCCTTCAACCATATTAAAGGAATTAATAATATTGGAGAAACGTCCAATACTTCAAATCCTCATGCTTCCCTAATTCATATAGAAATGACAGTGAAAGAACAACGTGTGATGGTAATGGTTGATACAGGGGTCACTCATACGTTTATAGATGTGAGAATTGCTACAAAATTGGGGCTGAAGTTGTCTAAAAGCCCTTCCTACGTCAAAACAGTCAATGCTAAGGCACAGGCCATTGTGGGTATGTCTTATGGTGTGATATGTCGACTGGTATTTGGGTGGGAAAACATAATTTGATGGTGATGCCACTTGGTGAATATGCGATCATACATGGGATTGATTTTCTAAGAAAATTCTAGTTTGTTCCGTTTCCTCAATTAGAGGAGTGATGGACATGGATGGAAGCAATGCTGGATTTCTTAAAGGAGTTCATTCATTTGGAAACATTAATAAAGTTTCAAAGAAGAAAGACAAAGGAATGTTCTTGTCTTCTATGTCAATCGACAAAGGGCTGAAGAAAGGTGATGACACTATACTTGTTGCCTTGGTTGAAGTGAAACCTGATGTTAAGATGGAAATGCCTGATTGTGTTGCAGAATTACTTAAACAGTATGCTGATGTTATGCCGCCTGAATTACCAAAGAAATTACCACCAAGGAGGGATATTGATCATAAAATTGAGTTGCTTCCTGGTACGGTTGCTCCTGCACAGGCTCCTTATCGTATGGCTCCTAAGGAATTGGTTGAAATACGCAAACAATCGAATGAGTTGTTGGATGAAGGATTGATTCAGCAATCTAAGGCTCCATATGGTGACCCTGTTTTATTTCAAAATAAACAGGACGGGACGATGCGAATGTGTGTAGACTACAGGGCGCTGAACAAGGCAACTATAAAGAACAAGTATACGATTCCGTTGGTGCACGATTTGATAGACAGGTTGAGTAAGGCATGCTGGTTCACAAAACTTGATCTCAGGGCGGGTTATTGGCAGGTTAGGATAGCATAGGGTGATGAACCAAAAACAACATGTGTAACTAGATATGGTTCATACGAATTCCTTGTAATGCCATTTGGGCTGACTAATGCTCCGGCAACGTTTTGCAACTTAATGAATAATGTACTGTTTGACTATCTTTATGACTTTGTTGTTGTCTATCTAGATGATATTGTCATTTATAGTCGAACATTGGAGGAACATGTTAATCCCTTAAGTTTGGTTCTGTCTTAGTTGAGAAAATACACACTTTATGTTAAGATGGAAAAGTGTGAGTTTGCTCAACAGGAGATAAAGGTTTTGGGGCATCTTGTAAGTAAAAACCAAGTTCGAATGGATCCTAAAAAAGTGCAAGCCATGGTTGATTGTCAGGCACCTCGTCATGTGAAGGATTTGAGGTCGTTTCTTGGCTTGGATAACTATTACAGAAAATTCGTTGCTGGTTACTCAAAAAGGGCAGCGACTTTGACAGATTTGTTGAAGAAGGATACAAAATGGGTTTGGTCTGAACAATGTGATGAAGCATTCAAAATTTGAAGAATGCTATTGCATCTGAACCTATACTCAAGTTACCTGATTTTGAGTTACCATTTGAAGTGCACACTGATGCGTCAGACAAAGCAATTGGTGGCGTATTAGTGCAGGAAGGTCATCCAGTAGCCTTTGAAAGTAGGAAATTGAATGATGGTGAATAGCGATACTCAACACATGAAAAAGAAATGGTTCCGGTGGTACACTGTTTGCAGGTTTGGAGAGTTTATCTCTTGGGTACTCGATTTGTAGTAAGAACTGATAATGTAGAAAATACATTTTTTAAGACACAGAAAAAATTGTGTCCTAAACAAGCACGGTGGCAAGAATTCCTAGCAGAATATGATTTCATGTGGGAACATAAACCAGGAAAACACAACTAGGTTGCTGATGCGCAGAGTAGAAAAGAAGTGTTTGTTGCAGTATATTCAATTTCAAAACTCGAAACTGATTTCTATGATAGAATCAGGTTGTGTGCTACAAATGATTCATTATATGTTAAATGGATGGGTCAAGTGCAAGATGGCACAATGAGACGGTATTTGATCGAGGACGATATGCCCTATTTTAAAGGAGGGAGAATCGCTGTACCAAATCAGGGCGGATTGCGCAAAGACTTAATGAAAGAGGCGCGTGATTCTTCCTAGGCTAGACATCCAGGTATTGAAAGCATGTTAGCCTTACTTTCTTGTGTCTATTTTTCGCAAAAGATGGAAGACGATATAGAGGCATACGTCAAAACTTGTCATGTTTGTCAAGTTGACAAGACTGAACGTAAAAAGGAAGCAGGTTTGTTGCAACCTTTGCCTGTTCCTGAAAGGCCATGGCTATCAGTAAGCATGGATTTCATTTCTGGATTCCCTAAAGTAGATGGCAAAGCATCTATCATGGTGGTAGTTAACAGGTTTTCAAAATATTCTGTTTTTATTGCTACACCTGAACTATGTTCATCTGAAGTTGTTGTTAATTTGTTATATAAATATGTGGTTAAGTATTTTAGTGTTCCGGCTAACATTGTGAGTGATAGAGATACAAGGTTCACTGGTAGATTTTGGACAACTTTGTTTAATATGATTGGAACTGAGTTAAAATTTTCTACTGCAAATCATCCACAAACAAATGGACAGACGGAAAGAATTAATCACTTGTTGGAAGAATACTTGAGGCACTATGTGACAGCAAGTCAACAGAATTGGGTGACATTGTTAGACACGGCGCAGTTCTGCTATAATCTGCACAAGTCGTCTTCAACAGAAACGAGCCCTTTTGAAATCATTTTAGGCAAGCAGCCTATGACGCCACTAGATGTTGCCAAATCTAAAAATCAGGGAAAGTGTCCAGCAGCATACAAGATTGCAAGGGACCGACTTGAAATGTTATCTGAGGCACAGGATAGCTTGCGCAAGGCTCAGTGGTGCATGAAGAAGTATGTTGATCAACACCGTCGCTCAGTTGAGTTAAATGTGGGTGAGAATGTGTTACTGAAACTTACCCCACAAATCTGGAAACAGATTGTAAGTAAGACAAGACATCGGGGTTTGATTCCTAAGAATGATGGTCCATTAGAAGTGGTGAAACGAGTGGGCGAAGTTGCTTATAGATTAAAGTTGCCAGAAAGGTTGAAAATTCATCCCACTTTCCATGTGAGTTTCTTGAAACCTTACTTTGCAGATGCAGATGATCCGGACAGAAACAGGTCAAAGAGGGATCTTCCATCAGTACCTACACCGTATGATGCTGAAATTGAGAAGATCCTTGATCAACGGGTTTGGGGCACAAGTAAGAAGAATACTATGACAGAAATCTTGGTTCACTGGAAAGGCAAGAGTGCAGCTGATGCAGTTTGGGAGAAGGCGAAAGACTTATGGCAGTTTGATGCTCGAATCGAGGACTATCTTAAAACAGTCTCGATGAGGACATCGAGTTCAAGTGGTGCGGGTGGTCTGTTAGACTTGCAAACTACTTGATCTACCTACGTGCAAACATGTCAAGGACTTGGGCATTGGTCTTGACATGGATGAGGGCAAAACAGTGCAACACAGGTTCAAGGTGCTTGGGTCTTGGCAAGGCAACTTGAACGTGCAAGGCTTACGTGCGGGCTAGAGTCATTGGCAAGGCAGCGTGTTGGCTTGACAAGGCAAAGCTGTGAAGACTTGACAATGGCAAGGACAAAGGTAGTTCACGTGAATTGCTGAAATAAAACTAAGTGTTGGAGGACAACTAAAATATTCTAAGTGTTGGAAGCTCGCTGAAATATTCTAAGTGTTGGAATGTAGCCTGAAATATTCTAAGTGTTAGAATATTAGTATTTCATGTAGATAAGAATGTAATTTGAATTAGATTCTATCTGTTAGAAATATAGTTGTTGGAAACATAGTTTGAACCCTGTGATGACAAGTGTCAGACAGGTTTCATTTGTAACTGCCGCAGGTAATTGCCATGTGCAGAAATTTTATTAAGGGTGGAAATTCGTCTAAGGCTCAGACATAGTGTTTTCTAGCCTTAGACAAATTCGTGAAGCCTTCCTTTGTATTAATTATCATATTAATAAAGGTTGGTACAAGTTCTTGTAAAGTCTGTTTGTTGTTTAACTTTGCTGCTAAAGTATTTCTATACTTAGTTAAATTCGTGGGTGTAAAATAGGTTGAGTGTTACAGACGTTTGTAAGACTGCCTAGAGTGGTTTTCGGTAAAAATAAATTGACCCTCTTTCACCGCCCATACAATCCCTTATACACAAAATTAAGAGATCCTATAGACTACTGAAGATAGAATCATGCTCACTGAATACATCAACATAAAGATGATATGGCATTTCCTCATCGAAGTCTATCAAAAGACTTACTTAAGTAGATCAAGAAGATAACGTCCATGATTGAACTCTTCAAGACTACCTAAATAATCCATAAGACTTCCTAGGTTTGGATTATGTCAACATAAACAATCATCTTCCCTAACTAGATTCATTCTTAAGACTTATCTAGGTAAGATAAGAAATGATGATTCCTATGCCCCCTTCATGCCTTAACTAGACAACCCTAAATTACTCTAGGTAAGTACTCATTCATTCAACATACTTTCTTAAGTTGAGTCATTACATTCATTAGTTCATTTAAGACCCATTCATCACATAAAGGACATTCAAGTAATGGTCTTAGGCAAGACCTAGGGACTTTAACTAACACCTTCAAAGCCTATTGTGCAGTGTCTAGATAGAGTCCCATACCACTACCTAAACTTCATAGAACTTCTCTAATGCCAGTAAGTATCCCACAAGATGAGAATAGGAAATAACGACATAGACCATGATAGGTAGACATGGAATCCAGAGTTGTAACCTACTCCGATGAGGGTGTTCTACTTGCCAAGGGTAGAACTAGGACACATCCCATGTAGGCACATGGTTAACTACTGTGAAGGGATTTTATGTACTCTAGTCTCATTCTCAAGTAGATATACTTCCCATAACATAATAACTCGGTACTTTTCTTGGTTCTCATAGACTAATTGACATTAAAGGATCACATGAAGAGGGTTCCTTATCTAGTTCATAACCCAATCACATTCACCCTAC
Source organism: Solanum corneliomulleri (assembly GCA_027704805.1). Lineage (NCBI taxonomy): Eukaryota > Viridiplantae > Streptophyta > Magnoliopsida > Solanales > Solanaceae > Solanum > Solanum corneliomulleri. Next base: position 20,600,217 of record JAKWIY010003055.1, on the reverse strand, counting down.
CAAAGAGGTACACTAGGGCTACCTTTCAATGGCGACTAGGATAGCTCATTATGACTTTCCTAAGGATGATATGATGTCGTTCTAGCCAATCAACCCTATGTCCATCATCCCTTTATATGAAGGATACCATTACGACTCTCAACTTCAACATTCATAACATAACCTTTTCCACGTACATGACCTTCTTAACATCCTTTAAGGTCTCACATATCTTTCATTCATGCATGAAAAGGGTGCACTAATCCTACCTAGTCAATAAATCTCATATTCACATATCATTCATACATGTATCAAGTAAGGGGACGGGTCTACCAAACAAGACACAACATTCATTCACCTTATCACATATAGCATATCATTCTTTAAAGCACTTAGGATTACTCTTATTATCTTTATGTCATCCTATACATTACCATATCATCATAAGTATAACCATCATAACTCATATTATCATGTAGGAACAATCATGTATCAACATCTAAGACTACACATAGAAGAACGTAGTCATAGTCTACATGATCTCCGAACATACATAGAAAGCACACGTACTTTCACATTACTTAACATGTAGATAGATATTCTCATACTTCACATAAATCAACTACACAAATCATCATAATACTTTAAGTAGTGCCGACAAGGCCATGATTATCATATCCGCATCAATTTACGTAGCACCTCCACCATAAGTGGACCTTACAAATCACAACATAATTGAAGTATAATTAACATAAAAATAAAGGAATTAGGGAATCATACCCCTGCTCCATCCTACCACTTTTATTTCAAGGCTAAATTATCCAACTCGATATCAAAAAGCCCTTACCCAAGGCCATAACCAACAATTCAATACAATTATGTCAATAATCAATGAAACTAGATCAATTAATTACATACTTATCAATCTAATACAACCTAGATATCAATTGAATATAATTATTGCATCATTAGATAGCCGATAGAAAATTGTGTTAGAAATCATAATCATTAAGTCAATATCAATTCAATAAGTCTAAAATTCAATAGATATAAGAATATTCAATAATCAATTAATCAAATGGAAACATCCTATAAATCAATTAACCATAATCTATACATGAACCAAAAGCCCATAACAATTTACACATGAATTCATCAATCTCAAAGCATGATCACATAATCCATATTTTAGTCAAATAGAGAGATTTGTGAATGTCAGGGTTTCATGTAGAATTTCACTGGAAAACAACAATTATACATCAATTTCATCATATATAATCGTTTGGAAACCATTTATGCAAGAACGCAAGACTTAGAGTAGAAATTGGACTTTTTCATCTTTTTGAAATCTTTGAAAAATCATCTTTGAAATTGGCTCTAAGGTGATAGCAAGCCTTATATGAAGAACTACCATACCTTATTTGAAGAATCCAAAGTTAATTGAAGAAGAAACTCAATTGAAGAACCATCTTCAAGCTTTATCTTCACTTTGAACTCACAAAAAACTTTTGGAGGGAATATGTTTTGATTTAGGTTGTTAGGTTATAATGAGATTTAAATGACTTATATACTCTTAAAATACCCATAAAAACTCAAAACAACCGTCCACAGACATATAGGGGCTTGGGTAAATTTACAACTTCACCACTCAACTTAATAAAAAGCTGGCAGGAAAACACACAGACCCATCGACGGTCCATGGTCTCACCCATGTCCCGTCAATGGGGGTCTCGTGGATTGTTTCATAGACTGCTCAACCTGCAGACAACTTGTCTCCATTGATGAGACCCATCAACGGGCCGTTTCCTGGTCGACCAGCCATCGATTTGGCCGTTGTTAGGCCACTGCTTGGCAGTGTTGAGCTCAAATGTTAGGGTCCTCCTTTAGGTCCCCTTGTCGTACCCGGACATTTCCACCCCAAATATGTTCGTATATGATTTTAGAATTTACCAATAAGTTTCATCCAAAATGAACACGTAAAACTCGACGAAACATATATAGACACACAAGGTCATTTCAAGGCAAACCTTTCAATTGTCATGGACGTTCTAGGATGTTTGACCTCCAATCTTCACAAAACTTGACACACTCCCTATATATGATATAATAACTCATTTAAGGACTTTATAACCTCATGAATCACACAAAAACACATAAAATTACATATGAGGCACATAGGCGACTTAGTCTTCGAAAGTCTTGGTCGTCCCTTGACGTTTGACTTCCAAAGCACCTAAACTCTTAGACATTGCTTCATACCCACATTATAAGCAATTTTAAGACCTTTGACCTTCACGACAACCATGTTAGGCTCTAGCTTCTCCTAAGTCATTTTTGGGGTCTTGTAGTAGGTGATCATCCCGATTCCCTTTGAAATAAATCACACAAGCCTTCAACATATCTTCTAAATTCCAAATAGTACGCTTTGCTTGTACATCCATCTAAGGATGAATAGCAGTGCTTAAGTTAACCTTCAAACCCAAACCCTTCTAGAATGACTTCAATAACTGAGCAGTACATTATGCACCTCTATCTGAAGTAAGGTATACTAGAACCCCATGAAGTCTTACCACTTCTTAAATGTACAGCTTAGAAAAATCCTTTTGGTAGTCTTTACCAACAAAAATGGGATATTCTTTTCATTTTATCGACAATTACCCAAATAGTATCATGCTGCTTGCGTGACCTTGGCAAGCCTATAATGAAGTCCTTATTTATCATCTCCCACTTCCATTCTGGAAGTCCTAAATTTTGAGCCAAACCTCGAGGTCTTTGGTTCTCTACTTTCACTTGCTGGCAATTCGAGCACTTAGCAACAAACACAACAATTTCCTTCTTCATACCTTCCCACCAATATCCTCTCTCAACTCGCGGTACATCTTTGTGGAACCCGAATGAATGGAATATCTAGAGCTATGAGCCTCCTCCATGATCCTCAGTTGGAGTCCATCAACCCTAGGTACACACAATCTACCTTGGTACTTCAACACACTATGTCCCCCTTGTTCAAAAGTCAATATTCTTTGCTTATGAACATTAGCCTTCAAAGCAAACAAAATGAGGTGTTGATCTTTCTTTCTTTCACCTCTGACAGTTGTGATGATTCAGCCCGATTAGTCACTACTATCCCTCCTTTTGTTGAATCCATAAGTCTGACTCCCAGGGGTGCAAGTTTTTGCACATATTTAGCTAACTCCCTCTTTTCTTCCTCAACATGGGAGGTACTCCCCATGGATAACCTGCTTAAGGAATCAACAACCACATTAGCCTTACCTGGGTGGTAAAGAATACTCATGTCATAATCCTTGAGTAGTTCCAACCACCTCTTTTGTCTGAATTGATCTCCATCTTGGTGAACACAAATTGTAGACTCTTGTGGTCAGTAAATGTTTCCCCATGAACTCCGTACAAATAGTCACACCATATTTTCAAGATGAAAACTACAACATCCAACTCTAATTCATGTGTTAGGAGTTCTTCTCATGAACTTTCAACTGTCTGGAGGGATAAGTTATGACCTGCCTTTTTTCTTTAATACACATCCAAAATCTACTCTTGATGTATCACCGTACACCACAACCTTAAGTACCCTCCGCCCAAACCGGAGTAATAGTCAACCTCTTTTTCAATTCCTAAAAGCTTTTCTCATAAGCTTCAGAAGATTGAAAATTTATTGTCTTCTGAGTCAACTTGGTCAAGAGAGATGAGATAGATGAAAAATCCTCCACAAGCCTGCTATAGTAGCCAGACAATCCCAGAAACTCCAAATATCTGTTGGAGAAGTGGGTCTAGGCTAACTCTGAATTGCTTCTATCTTTTAGGTATCAACTCTAATGCCATCACCGGAAACTCTGTGGTCCAAGAATGCCACAGACTTTAACCAAAACTCACAATTGGAGAACTTGGAATACAACTCCTTTTCTCTCAAAGTCTGAAGTTCTATTATGAGATGACTAGCATGATCTTCTTCATTCCTTCAATATATTAGTATGTCATCAATGAAGACGATAACAAATATATCTAAGTAAGGCTTGAAGAATCTATTCATAAGATCCATGAACGTTGCCGATGCATTAGTCAACCCAAATGTCATAACCAAAAACTCATAATGCCCATATCTGGTCCTAAAGGCTCTCTTTGGAATGTCATATTCTCTAACTTTTAACTTCTGCTAGCCAGATCTGAGATCAATTTTCGAGAAATAGGTGGCACCCTGAAGTTGGTCGAAAAAATCATCTATCCTTGGAAAGAGGATACTTATTCTTGATGGTAACTTTATTAATGGTAGTGTATACAAATCCTAAGGGAGACATCATTATTTCTCACAAACAATATCGGAGCTCCCCAAGGTAAGACACTTGGTTGAATAAAACCTTTATCTAACATATCTTTCAGTTTTTTTTCAACTCTTTTACATATGTCGGCGACATTCTATATGGTGGAATAGAGATAGGACGAGTATCTAGAAAGATATCTATCCTGAAGTCTATTTCTCTCTCAGGAGGGACTCTGAGTAGATCATTAGGAATACCGTCTAGGAACTCTTTTACTATAAGAACTGACTGAAGAGAAGGTACGTCAATACTTGAGTTATTAACTTTGACTAAGTGATTGATACACCCCTTTGAAACTAACTTCGTCACCTTAAGGTATGAAATAAAATGACTCTTAGGAACTGCTGAACTACTACTCCACTCCATGACTAGCTCATTAGGAATTTAAAACCTGACAACTCGAGTTCTACAATCTATTGACACATAACATGCATAGAGCATGTCTATACCTCGAAAATCTACCATGTCTAACTCCACTAGGTCAGCCATGATGTTCTTGTGATTGATAGAAATAGGACAATCATAATACACTCTTTTCGCTAGAATAGACTCTCCGATACGGATAGATACACAGAAAGGTTCACAAAGTTTCTCAGGAAGAATATCAAACTCATTTGCAACATAAAGAGTTATAAAAGATAAACTTGATCCTGGGTCTAACAAAGCATAAACGTCAAAAGTAAAGACTTTGATCATACTCGTGAGAACATGTGGAGAGTTATCTTGCTTTTGGCACCACCTCTCTGCCAATGCCAGAAGTGGCTCCTCTTGGTGCAGCCCTATCTGGTGAAGTAACTGAGGAAGGCTAAGCTCTATTACCCATATTTTCACTACCTTGCATGTTCTTAGGGCATTATCTCATGAGATACCACTTGAGCACATTTGAAGCAACCTGTCTGGACATCATGATATTTACTAGTGTGGGTTCTACCACACTTAGAACATGCAGGATTCCAACTACCTCCCTGTTCCATACTTTCTTGAGTTTGTGCTGGCCTAGCTCTGTAGTTTTGGGAATTTTGGCCATGATGCTCACCTATGTTTTGGGTGCTGGAGCACTAACAAATGATGGTGCGGGCCTCTTTTGTTTCTGTAGTTGAGGCTGATTTAAATCACATTTATGTTGTCCAGACTCATTCCAGTCTTGTCTTTATTGTTTCTGTATTCTTCTCTATTCCTGAGCTTTTCTTCTTCAACTTGCTACACATAAACCATCAATCAAGATATGTCCATGTCACCAATCTACATTGCTGCTCTGCCCTCTTTACTAGATACACGACCAAGACCAGCGTCAAACAACCTCATTATGCTCGTCATATCTTTAACCATCTCAGGAGCATAGCGAGACAATAGGGTGAATTTCAACCCATACTCATGAACACTCACTTAGTCTTGTTTCGGACTAAGGAACTCTCGTACCTTTCCCTCCTTCAATTATCGGGAAAATAAACATCCCAAGCAGGGGCAGATCTATGTGCAGTCTTGGGGGTGCAATGACACCTAGTGACCTTGGTTGAAATTTCGTTTATGTATGTATATATGTATCAAATATCTTTTAAATATTATACTTACTACATAGAGAACAAATTGAAGTATGGTGTAGTTAGTCGCACGCTAAATTTTTTGCCTCAAGCATGCGGGATAGTTCTTGATCTATACATTTGAATTATACAAATTTTATGCTGCAATTCTCTTTCTTACTTTTTTCGAAAAAAATCCCCACTTGGATTCGAACCCGCAACGTGGGTGGTATTTCACATACTTTTACTATTAGGCTATGAGCACAATATAATGGTATATGATTTACTTTATAGTATAATATGCAAATATTAATATGTTGTGAAACAATGTTATTTGAATTCTCTTTTTAACTTTTTATCTTAAACATAAAATATTAATTACTTCAATTTGATTTATGTGATACACTTTCTTTTTTAGATTATTTCAAAAGAATATTATTTTTCTACTATTAGAAACAACTTTAATTTGTAATTTTTCTTTTACCCTTTATGAAATAATTTGTAATATTACTTTTTGATTCATTTGTCTTTATAAACTAAAAAACGAATAATGGAACAACAGTCCAAAGTTGCTATTTACAAGATCAAAATAGATTAAATTTTTTATCATATAATGAACATGTCTATTTAAAGGCAATATTACACCCGCGACCTTTAAATCCTGGATCCGACTCTGATCCCAAGAAAGCCTCTTCGAAACTAGCCCAACTTAGATGTGGTGCAGACTCATCTCTGCCTCCTTCCACTTGTTGAACCAAGTCCTCTCCACATTCTTGAGTTGATATGCATCTAGCTCAACCCTTTCAGTATCAATGACATGCATCACCTCAAACACCTTCTTATCCTCTTCCACAAAGTTTTTCTGATCCTCAGTAGTGCTTGAACCAGAAAAGCTTGTGGGATTCATTCTCAAGAATTCTTGAATCCTCGAAATATCTGCCCCTTCTGGTCGAGCTCCTCTTTGTTTTCTGACATGATTAGTCACCTCTTGTCTAAGAATCCGGTTAGGCTCGCGGAACTGAGCATTGGTAAAGTTTCCTTGATGTTGCATTTCGGGTGCATTAGGTACCTCCGGCTCCTCTACATCTATTTTGGTTGGATGTCCTTTGATTGTTCTTCATGGAGGCATGATGATCTGAAACACGCGCAAGCACAAATTAGAGAGAATTTTTTTAGAGATAAACTCTAATGCACAAAAAGGAACATGGAAGAATTGAGGAATTCCTGAATGTCGTAGCCTACTAATCATAGATGTGACACACTTCACACCGATGACTAACCTTCTACAGACATGACTTCATACACTCCCTAAGACTCTTGAAATCGCTGCTTTGATACAAAGTTTGTCACGCCCCGATCCTACACCCTGGACGTGTCTGGCACCGAATGACCATTGATGGCCTTGAGCGAAACCTTGGCTTATCTTACTTAACTCAGTAGAAGACTTACTCAATGATAAAGTAAGAACATTCTTATAAATAACTTAAATTAATTGTCTTAGCCAAAAGGGCACTTTAGTCTCAAAATAAAATATGTATAAATAAAGAGACTCAACTTAACAAAATGACAAACTATCCGTCTATGAAACCTCGACACATACTATGATGAATGTCGAGCAAACCCCACAATATTCTATAATGAATAGACTGGAAAGCAATAACAAGAATCCTCCGGAATTCAAGAAGGCTCACTACTTACTCTGAGTGCTCAAACTGGATCAATGAGGCGCTAGATGTTGGTCCTAGTTACTTGCGTCTCCATCATAAGACAATGTAGGCCAACTGACATCAGTACATTGAATGTATGATTATGCGAGTTTTAATGCTAACAACAACATAAGCTTGATAATAATAAGATGAACTTACATTGGCTCTTCTCAACTCATGAATACGCAACTCAATGCATATATATAAGGTAATTAAAACATATGTAATACACAAAAAGCATTGTAAAATAGTAAAACAACTTAGCTCATTAATGGAAATGCCATAATAAATGAGACTTTTCTTATATATGAAAGTAATGTAGTTATGTGGGAGATTTTCTAACCGACAACCACCACCATAAGCCTAAGTGATGATACAAGCTCTTGTCCACGCTGCCAGAACTATCATATTCTTTGTTGTCGTGGATCCACTAGCTTAGATTACATGATCATCTAAAAAGTATGAGTCATTACCACCTATGATGGCTACATAGTTTACATGGGGACTTAAGTTAATATGAGATCTTATACCCACATCGTAGCTCGATACTTTTCCCAAAAGATACATTAACTCATGCTTTTAAAATAACTTCCTTTATTTGGCTTGATATAATTGGTCTACACTTAGCTTTAAAAGGTTTCTTGCAATCAATGTTCCCTTTTTCTTGTTCAAAGCTCTTTTGGGAAATCTTAGTTTCCTCTTAACTTAAATGTAAAAACATTTATAAACTTTCTAGAAAATACTTAGTTCCCTTATATCTTTTGAGAAATGAACTCAACTCTTTACTCTTTGCTTGACTAGAAACTTTTGACCTTAATCAACTCTTTAGGGAATACTTAGTTCCCTTATACTTCTTTGTGAGGAAAGACTTTAACTTTTACTCTTTTTTAACTTGAAACTTGAGCCTTAAAACAAAGTTAAAATATTTAAATAAGACTCTTGGAAATTGGAAGAAACTTTACTTTTAATTACTTCTTAACCTTAAGACTTAACTCTTAGATTCTTAGACCGCACCATCCAAAATTCTATTTCCAGACATAATTCACCACAACCAATTATTTCAACCTCACCAGTTCATACTTCTCCCCAATAAAATGCTCAGTTGCGATCCACAATTATCACTTACCAACTCCTAAATAAGTCCACTAGTTCTTTGTTCCAGATACCTCTAGTGCAACCCTTTTCCACATCACTTTTCCAACCTCCAATGGACACACAACTTTCCCTTGTAGACTCTACCTCTACAATATGAAACCCACTAATTACATAATTATCGATCTAAGACCAATAACCTTATGCCTAAAAAATTACACAGTTGTTCAAACTACTTCCGACCTACCTAGAACCTTTAAACAAGATCAACAAGTCTCACAGTAGTGTTGAAATGAATTTCATGCCTTAGTTCGTAACAACCTGAGAGTTGGTACCATGTATCCTTCAGAAAATGTTGTGGATTGTAAGTGGATTTTCCGGATTAAATATAATCCTAATGGTTCTGTTGAATGGTACAAAGCTCTTCTATTTGCTAAAGGGTTCACACAAAGAGTTGGACTTGATCTTCAATGTACTTTTAGTCCTCTGGTAAAGCCTACAATTGTTCGACTCGTTCTTGCGATTGCAACACAACAAAGCTGGACCATTCAGCAACTTGATATCAATAATGCCTTCCTGCAAGGTCGTCTTGATGAAGAAGTCTATATGAAACAACCATACGGTTTTTAAGCTTCTCCGTATCCGACGCATGCTTGCAAGCTGCACAAGGCTATATATGACCTTAAACAGGCTCCGAGGGCCTAGAACACTGAACTCCAAAATTACTTCGTTACTTCAGGATTTGTAATATCCCAATTTAATTCTAGATTGTTTATCTTGAATAATATTGAGTTTAATTTTTATATTATGGTATACGTTGATGGCATAATTGTCACGGGTAATCAGATTCGTGGTGTTCACATAATCATTGCTAATCTTGCAACCCAGTTCTCATTCAAAGAAAGACAATGAACTAAATTGTCTTTAAGACTAAACAATATTCAATAGAAAGATAGTGGCATCGTCCTCGTAAAGTGAGGACCTACCAAACTTGGAGAATAGGATTCCAAGCCTTCTTCAATGGCCCTCTAAAAGCTCAACAACCGGAACCTACGTAGTAAGCATAGAAGCATGGTTAGTACATCACTTGTACAAAGTATAGGCATATGCACATAAAACATTTGAAACATGCATGAAAAAGGGACATTTACTTTAGAAGACATGTAAAGTCATTTGAAAGCCTTCAATGCATATTCAAGAAACCATATAACCCAGTAACCACATATTCATTGAGACAAGACATATCTATCACAAAACCAACATAATCAAGTATAATCAAGTCAACGTGGATAGTAGCATCCTTAACAATACAATACTCAGAAGACCTTTACTCATAACCCACCATCAAGTCTACATGTGCAATGACCAAGACAATCCTCATAACCTTACTCAACCAAGTAAACCAAATGAAAGGTCACACGCAAAGTCTAACTTCACATAACGTAACATCATGAGTAGATATCATCATAATTAGCAATATAGACCAATATCACATTTATCAAAAATCATCGTCATATAAGAATGTCATCATATAAAGTCAACATCATACATTTCATAATATCATAAATAAGAACAACCTCCTAGGAATCCTCTTAGAGTTAACTAGTGCAATGTCTAGTTAGAGTCTCATACCCTACCTATAATAAGTGAAAGCCCTTATTTCACCCTAGTTAGTGTTCACTTTGTTACTTCATTTTACTTTTGGGAACATCTTGCCTTAACCGACATAGACCACATGAGCTAATGTGAAATCCGGTGTCATGAAATCCTACACCAAAAAAAGGCAGACTACTTGCCAAGATAGTCCAAGACATGAACATAGAGTCTAGGTGGATCGACTAGCTAATATTCCTATCGGGGCAACATAGTTCCAGAACTAGGAAATATTACTTGGTACCTTCTTTATGCATTTGTCATTATAGTCTCCAATCCCATTAGTAGAATAGTGAACCTACCTTCCCTACTTGGGAAGGGAGACTCCTCACTACTAGTACACTCGGTGCTAAGTTTGAGTCCCTTTTTGAAATGTCTTTCTTTAACAATCAAAACTTACTTTAGGTCATAACAGAATAGCTCCTTGTATAGGCATAGTCATTAGATCAATAGGAATTATATGAGAACATTCTTTCAGTACAACCCTCATTTGTGAGATTAGCACATTAACATCATCATATCATCGTAAGGCACATAGGTACTTCATAACCAACCTTATATAATTACATATTAAGCATTATGTAAAAATCACATAATCAAGATGTTTCAATTGCATCATCATACCACACCTACTTAATCCAATGACAAAACATACTTCAATTGAACTTCATCACCAAGTACAAGTCATTACAATTGAAGTAAAGGTTTAGGATAACAAAGACTTACCCAATCTCTTTCAAAATCCATCAGAATGGTCTTACCATCAACCAATAAGTTTCATCCAATGCTTGGTGTGGTAACATCATTCAATACTAATTAATATAATAACTAGATCAATTGCATCATCACTATCCAAATTAACTTCAATCGTAACCTAGGGTTAGAGGAAATAGGTTTCATCATGAATTCATCAAGAAATAGATCCAGTCCTAACAATACATTACCCTAGGCAGTCCACAGATGAACTAGAATGGATAAAGCAAGTCTAAGAATCAATACATTCATCAATTCCCATCAATTTATAAGCAAGATCCAAGATTTGGGGAATTTGGAAAAAGGGAAATGATCCATACGAAATTCCCATAATAAACATCAATTACTAAACAATCTACACTACATTAGACATGGTTAATCATCAATTCAAAGTTTAGAAGAAAACTCATTAGTAGAGGAAAACTCTTGGAATTGGGTGATTTAGAATTCAACTTTGAAAGGACCTCTTGGTTATAGGAATCCGAAAAGCGAATAACTCACACCTTAATAAAGCTTCTTCCATGAAATAGAAGTGAAATCCATAGGAATTGGTCTTCTTCCCCAAGCTTCTTGCTTCTTCAATGGAGGATTTTAGGAGCGAGAATGTAGAGAGAATTGAGAGCTTCAAGGTTTTATTTTGGGGATTTGATTTAGGTTAGTGAAAAATGACTTTAAAATGAACCTTATTGAATATATAGTCACACCCTAAATTACCCAAAAGACCCCTCACTTACTTGGATCTTTTTGTGAAATCAAAATGCTTAAAATACGACACTAATGAATTTGGAAAGTGGTTGTGCATCGCGGGGTCAATTTCATATTTTATTTTTGAAATACGGGTAGACGTAGTGAGACTAGTGTAGACCCCACGTCGCGGGTCTCTTTTGTGTCTCCTAGTGTTAGCTGCGCGTAGGGTTCTTTGGCAGCCTACCTGCCAATGTTCGGGTCCTCCTTAAGGATCCTCTAGATGGTCCTTGTGGAGTCGTTACTGGACATTTAGAACCTATATACTATATTTTACCTATTTAAATTCTTTTTACAAGTTTTAGACTTCATATGACACTCCCAAACCTTCACACAACATAGGGACGTCCACTAGTTCAATTTTTTTGCTAGTTTCCGGACATCATAGACGTTTCTTGACGCCTTGACTCTAAAACGTCCTAAATGTTTATAAACATTAGTTTAGTCTTGGAACACTGTTTTAAATTTTTGTTCATCATGTGAGTCTCTCTAGCTTAGGTCATGGACTTTTGGAGTGTTACAAGAATCTATCCTGAGGAGCTCTGGATGGCGCGGCGCACCAGAGCCTCAGACTATCCTGAGGAGATCTGGTTGGCGCGACGCTCTAGGTCTTGTCAGACAGGATTTTGGTATTTTATTCTTCATTTTTCAACTCTAAACCTACTAAACTTCCATGGATATTTCCCTGATCACTTAGGATCAGTAATAACCTCAATATCCAATAATTTAGACCCTAAAAACAACCCCGAAACACGAATTAAATCAACTAAAGGCATACTACAATTCAACCAACAAGAATTCAACCATTGTTCTTTAAGAACTTAATGTTCATCATTCAAACTACTCAAAATTCGCTGAATTAAACAAGTTGGTATGTGGGTGAACTAGCCTAACACAGGAAGACCTCACATATCTTAATAGGGATCACCCCCGACGAATTCCACTAGATGATTTTGCTGTTCTTCATGAATTCTTAGTCTTTCCCCCCTTCTCCTTCTTCTCTTCTCTCCCAAGCCCTAAGCGTGAATAACTTTTATAAAACTGACTTAACGCTCAGTTTTACCCCTAATAAAACTTTAAAACGAATTGGAAAATATATAGATGAAGAGACAAGTTTGCCCTTCCTAAAATCTGGAATTGGGCTTTTCTCACTTCAACAACAAAACTTCCGAAAGACATTATTGACACTCAATTTTGACTTTTCCTGACAACAATTAATCTTCGAGTTTCTTCATTTTAAACGGTCTAAAATCATTAATTTTATAATATATATAGATATATATATATATATATATATATATATATCTATATATATATCTATATATAATATATATATATATATATATATATATATATATATATATATATATATATAATATATAATATATATATATATATATATATATATATATATATATAAAGTTTGCAAGTTGTTTTAAGAAAGTTTTATCATCTTTTAAATGATGCATTTGTCTTATATAATGTTGGACGTAAAATAGTATGTTTTACAAACATTTGGAAATCATGAAAGTTCTTAAGCTTCAGCAAATATTTTATTAAATTAGTTGGGTTTAAAAATAAAATTTTGTTTAAGTTTTTAAATTATTAAGATGAGTTACTTATTTCATCACGTTGAAATTAAGAAGCTCATAAATCAATATTGTTTATTCGTCTTAGTTGGGCTGAATTTATTAATTTAATCAAGGGAAATTATATATAATAGCAAACTAATAACCTAAAATAAATGGAATAGCTAGGGTTTGATTTAATTGTGCTCCATAGCAAACGTTAGCTAAAATTTGTCAGCGTCTCTCTCCCAGAAATCTCGCTCGCCACTCTCAATTCTCGCTCGCCTCTCTCGCTTTATACACAGAAGTGTATAATTCTGTTTTTGTTTTGTATAAAGCGAGAGAAAATTGTATATACACATGCAAAAATATATATCTTCGTGTTATACACTTAATTACACAATTTACAAACATTTTACTTCAAATATTGCAGAGAAAAAGGCCAACGAATTATACAATTGCAGTGAAATACAATTTTTTCTAGCTTTATACAACAGAAGTGTATATATTGTGTTTCTGTTTTTGTATAAAGCGAGAAGAACATATATCTTCTTGCTATACACTTATAATTATGCAATATACATACATTTTAATTCGATTCAACTGTATGCAAAGCAAATTATACAATTGCAGCGAAATAAGCCAGCGAATTATACAATTTAGGCCAGCGAATTATACAATTTAGGCCAACGAATTATACAATTGTATATGTATAGTGAATTATTCAGTTTTATGTTTGCTATGGAGCGCAATTATGCAAACTTTGCTATAGCATACAAATATGGATTTTTTGTTTGCTATATGTGAAAGTTGCCCTTTAATCAATCCGTCTTGGGCCTTTTCCATTTCTTTTGGGGAAATTTTTCAAAATGTCAATATTTTAGCATTTAAGAGGACTCATTAGCAACAATTTCAATATTTAGTAAAATGTCATTTTAGTTTGTTATGTATCTTATTTATATTTTTATTATTTATTTTTATAAATAATATAATTATTTAATAACAAAATGGAGAAAATTAAGGGGGGGGGGAATATTTCAAAAAAAAAAGGCAAGCATCCTTAATTTTCTCATCAGTTACATTTTCAAATAAAATTTAAATTTGTTTTTTTTTCTCCAGAATTTTTACCTTTTCAAAATTATATTCATTCCACAATATATTCTATTTATATTTATTATAGTTTTTTATTAGTTTGTATTCATTCCAATAGGTATGCCGAATTTATCTATATAGTCATTTAAGAAATATATTTGTATTTTCATATATTTTTTCCCTATATAGTTATTTTTTTATTCAAAAATCCTATATGTATTCATTTCAATATGTATTTTATTTGTATTCTATTTATTCTAGTTTTTATTAGAATTTTGTATAATAATATATAAAATACAAAAAATTAATATGATGAAAAAGTGAATGAAATATAAAATTGAAAAGAAATAATTGAATATTTGGTGTACTCATTCTTAAATAAAATACATAACTAGTTGACATACCTTTAGAATAAATACAAATTAGAAAAAAATGTCAAATTCAGTTGACATACTTTATTAGTTTGTATTCATTCCAATATGTATGTCAAATAAAATGTAGCTATTTAAGAAATACGTTTGTATTCGTATATATTTTTTCACTGTGTATTTATTTTTCTTTTCAAAATCTTGTTTCCTTTTCTAAGTCGTATTCATTCCAATATGTCTATTATTTGTATTTGAATTCGAATAAAAATAAACTAATAGAAAGTTGTTCTTCTTATAAATAAAATACAAAACTAGTTGACATACATTTGGATGAATACAAATTAGGGACAAATACAAGATTCATAAAACCATGCAACATGAAATTCTTAATAAATACAAATATTGATCGTATACATAGTGATTTGAATACAAATTGAGAAAGCAGACCAAATTCTAAAAAAGAACTATAATACAAAACAAACTAATAGAAAATTGTTCGACAACTATCCGATCTTCGTCGTCTTTTTCAAGATCCTCACGAGTAGACAAAGATTCTACATTTGCGTTCTGAATTTGAAGAAGGTTTTGCACACCAATGAGTCTTGTAAATGTTCTTACCCTCTTTCTTCCCTCATTTTAGCAGCGAATCATACATTATACACTATTTGTTAAGTAATAAATAAATTAAAGGATGAAAAATCACCAGAAATTGGTTGATTATGATGAATACCTCTAGTAAGCCTCTTGGATTCAGCCATTGGATAGTAAATGATAACGGAAATTGAAAATTACAAACAACATTTTTTTAAAATTTAAACAAACATAAAATTAGAAAAGAAATCTGAAAATAGGATAAAGATTAGAGATACCTTAATCAAAGGGATTCTTGTTGATTCAATTTTGGATTTAAAAAACAATTAAAATATATGACAAAAAAATATCTGCAACTTGAATGTTGGAGGAAAATCAGAAAAGATAACCATGAGAGAGAAAAAAAATTAAATGAGAGAGAGAATTAACAATTTGAAAAGATAAATATGAGAGAGAGTGATTTATTTTATTTTTTAAAAAAAGATATATAGAATTAATTGAAAAAGAGATATAAAATAGGAAGAAAATTGGGACACATAAATTTTTTAAAATAATTACATTTTTGACATTATTGCTAATATTTATAAAGTATGAATATTTTTACTAAATATGTTATTTATCATGACTAGTTTACTAATTTTTTCTTTATTTGTTCCAACTCAGTCCGCCCACCCCATTTCCGAGGCACAATGTTGATTCAGCATATCCCCAGCCTCATCCATCCCATCTCCTCTTAGACCCGACCCAATATCCATTAGAAACCGCCCCTTCCGTTTCTCCTTTTCTCTTCTTCACGCAAAGGAAGCCGGAAGAGCGACGTAACAGTGAAGAGCCACCCACGCGCTCTTTTCTCCTCAGCTCATGAGAGCGTGGAAGAACGCGACCCCTGCACTCGCGTCTTCCTCTCCCTCATTCTCGATGGTACTGTACCAGCCGAGTTTTTCCGCAAAAAGCAGCTGTCATAGCAGCAAAAGCAGCAGGCGCCTTCGTCCTTGTAGAACAAGATCGAGCCACTCAAAGGCGTAAGGACACTCAATCAATTTGACCCATCCACAACTTTCTATCCGTTCAGTGTGAAGGAATCGATTTGGGAGTATTCTGTTTTGGGTATAGGATTCAAACTAAGAATTCAAATTTTTGTGGGCCTGGAGGGGAGTTGGAGCCCTTTTCCTTTTCCTTTTCATGTTTGAACCCTAATTCCCTACTATATATATTCTCTTCGACTTTATGAGGAGGGGAAAAAAAATTGAGTTGAAATTTTTTTATCTGGAAGTTTTTGTTGAAAGCGTTGAGCAAAAAACAGAGAGAAAAGAGGGAAGAAACTTTTTTTCGCGTTTCTTTGATTGAAATTATTTTTTCTGTATTTAAGACGATAGAGAGAGTTAACCAAGAGTTAAAAGGAAAGACATTTTCAAGTTAAAAAATCTCCCTCGAATCATTGGTTTGGTCTTTACTCCCATCAGTTTGCTTGGCTCATTTGAGTTCATTTTGGAGTCGTTTCATCGGTGTGATAGTCGCTGCCCAGTTTTGCTTGCTTGCTGTCCTAGTCACAACCCCAAAGGGGTAAAATCGCTTCTTAAATTTTTTTTATTTTCCTAGATACTCCATGTTTCTGTGTAGTTGTTCCCTATTATGCTTTAGTTGTTGTATGTTAACCTTATTCAAATTGATGATAGAAACTGCCATTATTTGGCTCAAAGTCTTGTTATATTGTTTTTCTTTACCATTATAATATGATAGGATATCAGTTCTTTTCTTTATTTTCCTAGTAATTTTCTTTTTTGTCTGGAGGCTATTACTTCTGATCTCTGTATCCATCAGTTTGCTCTATAATTGTTTCTATTTACTTGAAGTGTTTAATTTGCTTGCAAAGTTTTTTTTTTCTGTCGAGTAGAGGGGATTTCCATTGCCCCCAAGTTTATATATATATATATATATATTTTTTGTCTAATTTGCATTAGTGTGAGTGTGGTTTATCTGCTTGCTTACTATTTCGTTTTAGGTACAATTTTGTGATTCTGTTGTATAGTTATGCTTTGAGATTAGTCATCTGTATCTCATCCTACATTTGTTGTTTGTTCAAAGTTATGATCTCCGCATCCCTTCCTTCCCTTAAGACATTTTCTTGATACGATTATTAGTATTGGAAATTTTGTTTGTTTGTTTTAAATCCTCCTTTGGATGCCAATAGGCATTTCAGAAATTCCAGAGTGTGAATCCCGTTCTCATTTTAGGATATTATTTTGTTTTATTGTCAAACACTGAATGCTCGAAATTAAGTTTGAGCCTATTCATTTATAGAGAAATTTTTGTTTTGACTTCTTTCTTCTCTACCACGATATGAATGATTTGGAAAGGGATCAAGTTTTCTTTAAGGTACTGTCGCGTTGACATCTATGTGTTTTGTTAACATTCCCTTGGCTTCATTACTCATTTCGTTCATTTGAAAACCCGATTTACTGTCCCCTTGCCTTCATTTGAAGTTCATTGCGCCTTGATGTAATTTTCTGATTCGGCACTTTGTTCATGCCATCGAAATTACTAGCTATGGTTTCTGATTCATTTTCAATGTATTTGTTGTTCCCTAAATTAGCATAGGCAATTTTCGGTAAATATGTGTTCTCCTATGTTTTGGTATCAGGCATTTATGTCATTATTTTATTTAGTTTATTTTGCTTGAAGTGTTAAAATTGTAATGTCTTTTGTTGCTTGCTATGGTTTGATTGGTTAATCATCCTCAAGATATTTCTATCATGTGCTATTTTATTTTTTTATTTCCATTATATAATTCTCCCTATATATCACTAGTCAGCACAATGGTCATTAATTGTCAGTGATTAAGTAACCACTGGACCCTCGTAATCGCGTCTTTTACAGTTGTTACATTCTAATGTCTCTATGAATAGAGTGGTTATGTGCTAATTTACGCTTTCTTGGATTAATGTGCATTTTCCTATAGATCAGTATATCCGTCTGCCACGTGTTGATTGGATCCTTAACTCTTTTTCCTCATTTTGTTATGCATGAAAATATGTCTGAGTTCGCTAAGGCTCATTTTCTTCCATCTAGTCAACCGGTCATTAAATTACAGGTGACTGTGTTGGAAAAATTAAAGTGAATTGAAGAGATTCGAAGAGTTTGGGCTAAAAGCTCAAATTTATTTTTGGAACTTGTATTTTGTTGTTTTTGGGTTCTAAGCCCCCCTTTGTCGTTTTGTTTCTTTATTCATTCTTTATTATTTTGTTTAGTTTCGGACAGGTACAAATGAAATGGGCATATGGCCCAAGAACAAATGGGTTCAAATACTGGTCAAGTTAGTGAAATATTTTAGGTGTCATAAAAACCTCCGTAAAATATAAATAAGATTCCCTGAACCTCCTTTTAGGGTTTTCAATCGATTCTCTGTTTTAATCTTTTTGAAAACAAGATCTTAGAGTGTTGTCGGAAAGATCTTTCCAACCATATAAAAAATTGACTCTAACTTATCCTAAGCTAGAAAATATGGCCGTTTGAAAATGACTAAAAATCACTTTTTTGAACTTAGGAAATTTTTCAGATTTTTCCTATTCCTTTGAAAAATAACAAATTTTAGTTCCTTAGCTTATTCTTCGCTGTTACAAACTACGACATGTCACATATATTTTATTTACATACTCTACATTTTCAAGAATATTTTATGTTAAGACAAAGCATTTCTTCGAAATCTTAATGTCTTATTTTTTTAATTCTTATTTTTATACAAAAATTATGAGTCATAGAGAAAATTTTTAAGTATAAGAAAGAAGACTCAAAAATCTCAATAGAAATAGTTGGTCAGAAGTAATGAAATTTGCTAAATTCATAAAAGTTATGAAGAACAACATAAAAAGTTAAACAAGAGATCAAAGCCTCGAACGACACTACTCCCAAGTAAAGTGGAATATCACGTCCATATAAAACATATTTATCAAAACTCAGATGGAAGACCTTCAGCTCCTTTTTTATGAACCTCTGTCGATCTATATTGTAGTATGACGTGTCATGTATGTTTTAAAAATTACCCTAAAATTTGTAGTATCATAAATGTTTTTCCTCATTGTTTCAGAATAGTCATTATTATTGCTTAGGGCCCCAACTTATTTTGAATTGAACCATAGTTATTGGTATGGTCATAGTATGCAGTTGCATTAATGCAATTATCAACCAAGCAGTAGGTGACATTTGTAGCAGAAATAAAAGTTTTATTTACTAAAAGACCAAATATACTGAATTCAACTATTTCAATAGCGTTATGAGTTGTGGAATGAGAGGTGCAACAGTAGTAACGTGGCATTGCATTCAAATTCAATTTTCTCTATTTATCCGAAGAAAACTGTAGAAAGGGACAAAAGGGAATATAAACTTTCAATCATCTTCAGTGAAACTTTTAACAAAATTAATAAAAAGACACCAAAATAGCAAAATTAATTGTCATAATTACATGAATCAATGTGAGTTATAGTATAGATCGGGAGGTTGAAAATTTTGAGGAATAATACAAACTTCATAAGAAGCTTAACTAATGTATTTTAATTCCACAACCTAATTACGGGAAAAAACCTACAAATAATAGTTGCAGGAAATCCCTCTATTATATATGTTTATTGTGCATTATTTAAAAGATTACAACTCTTTTGAAAAGTTGCAATTTCATAAAAGTCACAATATTTCATAAAAGTCGCAATTCATTAATAAAGTCGCAACTCTTCATAAAAGTCACAAGTTTTCAAAAAAAAAAAAAAATACAACTTTAGATATTAAAGTTGCAATGATCATTATAGTCACAACTTTTCATAAAAGTGACCATTACTCATAAATTCACACTTTTTCATGAAATGGGAAGGCAAGTTTTCTAAATAAATAAATTAAAAGGAAAATCTAGTTTGTTGAGGACCGATGTAGGCGGTCTTAGGGTTCTTTTTTATATGTATGACGATATATATGATTTCCATCATGATAAGATTATGTCATTTCTCAGTTATGCTTTGATCAATTATATGTTTTGTTAAAATGTTATCGTATTTTCAATGGTCAATACCTTCAAATCACTAACACATACTCTGCGCTACTGTCATGCCCCGAGCATACACCTTGGGCGCGATTGGCACACGAAGACCATTGATGATCTCAAGTGAACATGTGGCCTTATTTACTTACTCTGAAGACTTAATACACATGAATAGTCTAAATAAAGAACTTTTAATATAAACTGAGAATGTCTTAAAAGAGGCATTCTCAAAAGAAGCATTCAACTGGCCAAAATGGCTATTCAAGTCTCATAGAAAAACATCACAAATACAAAGCTAAAAGACTCATAACTAACTATCTGACTATCTATGAAATCTCTAAAATAACTGAGATGGATGATGGGACAAACCCTACAACTTCTTACTAAATTGAAAATAAAACTGAAAGCAATAAAAGGAGTCCTTTGGAATGCGAAGAGACTCACCAACAGATTCTGAACTTGTCACTAGATCGCTGATACGTTGGATGCCGATCTTAGTAACTTGTGTCTGCATCATAATATGATGCATGCCAACTAGCATCAGTACATTGAAGTACACATACACAAGTTGGAATGCTAAATACAACACAGGCTTAAAAGGAATCTGAAAAACTTACTTGTCTTAACTCAACTCAACATAACTGAACTCATTTCAAAATAAAGCAGCTTAAAACAAGTGTGAAATAATGTAAAGCTTTAAAACATATTTTTCAACTCAGTGCATTTAGAAATACAACTATAACTCCGGATGTATGCAAAGATACAATATGAACTCTTTTTGTATATGAAAATACAAATATATTTGATGTATATAATGATACAAAATATTGTTGTGGGAGTTTCTCTAATTGACAATCATCACGTAAGAGTTATTGTGATGATACAAGCTTCCAGAGTCATCATATTCCTTGCCATAAGTATAGAATTCGAATTACTAAGTGGATCCACTAGTCTATGCTAAAAAGAACTAAAGGAATAATCTAAAAAGTGTGACCCTTTTCTACCCATGGTGACTACATGGTTTATGGGGGTTGTGAGTTGTCTGAACTCTCCCCCTTATTGGTGCTCAGTACTACTCTCAAAAATAATGTAATATTGGATCTTATGCTTAAAAACATATTTCCTTTTGTTCTCAAAACATATCTCAAAGACTACCTTTAAAATCAAAGTTTGCCCTCGCGCTACATTTAGAAAAGTATTCTTCTTTTTTGAAAACTAATAGGTCCTTTGGAAATCGAGTTTTCCTTTCTTGTTTAAATATGAAAACATTTTAAAACTTTATGTATTACATAGTTCCCATATAATTTTGAAGAAAATAACTTCAAATTTCACGCTTTACTTTTTACTCAACTTGAACTTCAAGTCTTAAATGAAAGTTAAAAGATTTGGAAAAGACTTAAGGAAGCTCTAAGAACTTCTCTTGACTTTGATCTTAACTGATCATAACTTGACTCTTAATTGGTCCTTTAATTTAATTATGGATGAAGAATTGCGATTTTGATAGGAGATATCCCATGATGTTTAAAATTGGTCTTAAATAGTTAACTTGAGAAAAGTCACGAAATCACCGTATTGGAACAAGTTTACGATGCAGAGATGCTTTTAAATAATTTCTCAAAAAAATCAATCTTGAGACAGAGGAGTCCGCGTCCTAACCGTTACATAGAGCTAACTTTTGTTCACTGAGAGAACAGGTCAGCGACGCAAACTTGGTAACTACTTCTTATCCTACTTTTCCCCTTTTTGTTTTCCAGTCCCAATTCACCTAAACTCAACTATTGTTCTCAAATTCATTTTAGATTATGATACGCAACATATGTACTCATGAACCGAACTCAAAACAACCCTAAAACTCAACGTAAAAATCTTAGAAACCCCAAAAATCAGCCCAATTTAAGAAAGACATTATAATTCAAGAATACATGAGAAGAGCATCAACTTTCGAACTCTTTTAGGACTAATTGCGTTGAACTAAACATGTTTGGCGTGTGGGTGAATGAACCCAACGCTATGAAAGACTGACCTACCTTTTAGTATATATTTTCTTCTTTTCTCTTTCCTCCAAGCCCTGACGTATTTTTGTAAAGGCGTAACTGATCTAATTCTTATTCGACCCTTAATTATTCACTAAATTGAATTAAATTAATTGGGTAAGAAAAAGACCAAACTACCCTTCAAAAATCCAAATTGGACATTTCCTTATTCGAACAACCCAACTTCAAATGAGCATAACATAGTCATATGAGCTCAGACAAAGACATAGCTTCTCTAAGGCTCATTTTCAAGAAATAGTGCCAAAAAATCAGTTCTGAATGAAATAGGTCTCCGTTGGCGTGTGTTATGCCTAAGATCCTCACTAGGTAGTGTATTTTCCGTTATTCTTCATGTGGTCATTTAGTTCTTTCACTTGTCGACTCACATCCAGTTTTATACGGTAAATATGTTTAAATAATTCTGCATTGGTTGACTCAATTATCGTATTAACATGATTCTCAAGGTTATCGGATTTGTGAAAAAGAAACTGCCGGTCTTACTGTTCACAGCATATCCAATAAATATACAATTCATAGTTTTCGGCCCTATTTCATCCTCTTTTGTAAAGATTCCTCTACCTTATCTAGACACCCCTACACTTTGAAATATTTCAAGTTGGATTTACTTTCTTTCCACATCATATGGAATTTATTGTGTTTTACTACGGGGTACGCTATTGCATATCTTATTAGCCGTAAGAATGGCTCCCCCCCAAGGTTTCTCGAACTAGAACTGATTATCAAGACATTCATCATTTTCTTTAATATTCTGTTCTTCCATTCCGTCAAACCATTTGATGTGGTGTATATGGTGCAGTAGTTTGATGAATAATACGATATTCCAAATATATCTTTGTAAAACGAGATTCGTATTCTTCACCCCTGACACTACTTATCATATTTATCTTTAGATACAATTGATTCTTAACTTCACTTTTTTACTTCTCAAACCCATCAATTCATTCATCCTTACTATTAAGCAAATGTACATAACAAAATCCAGTGCAACCATCAATTAAAGTTATAAAATACTTTTTCCCACAACAAGATGGTATCGACTTCATATCGCATATATATGCGTGAATTAAGTCTAAAGGTTTTGAATTTCGTTCAACAGACTTATAAGGATGTTTAACAATCTTACTTTCAACACAAATTTAGCATTTCAGTTTATCGCATTTAAAATTAGAAAATATTTCTAGAGTAAACAATTTTAGCTATGTTTGTTATTTACATGTCCCAAACGGGCATGCCATAAATCATTTGACTCCAATAAGTAAACAGAAGCAAAATTCTTATTAATACTGTCAAAAACCATTAAATTTATTTTTAAAAGGTCCTCATTGAGGTAGCCCTTTCCCATGAACATATCATTTATACTTATTACAACTTTGTCACTAATTAGGACATACTTAAACCCGTTCTTAACAAGTAGTGGAGCAGAAACTAAATTATTCCTAATAGTAGGGACATGCTGAACACTGTTCAAAGTCAACACCTTGGTGGATATCATTTTCAACATTACTTTGCCAGTTCATGCAATCTTGGAATTTTCATCGTACTCAGCAAGGGTGTACGTTGCAGAGGTTCTTTCGAGAAACCACTTGGGATTTCCAACTAAGTTACACTCCAAGATCATTGAACAAATTTCATATGCATCTTCCATATCTTCAATGATGTTTGCTTGACTTTTTCCTTTGCCTTTGTCTTTCTCCTTTCTTGGAGCACGATAGTCAGAAGACCTATGACCAGCCTTACTACAATTATAACAGTTGCCTTTGAATTTCTTGGCCTTTTATGACTTTTGTACGTTGGACTTCTTTCTCTTTTTGTCTTTGGAAGGAGCTTCTTCAACAGTATTAGCTCCAATGATTTTTGAACTCTTACGAGAATTTGTTTTAGCAATTTTTTTATCTTCCTCAATCTTCAGTCGAATCACAAGATTTTCATGCTTCATTTCCTTTCGCTTGTGCTTTAGATAATTCTCGAAGTCGTTTCATGAAGGAGGAAACTTCTCGATCATTGTAGACACTACAAAAGCTTCATTTACTACTATATCTTCAGCAACTAGATCATGGAAAATATGTTGAGGTTCCTGAACTTGTGATCCATCAGTTTTCCTGTCTACCATTTTATAGTTTAAAAACATTACGACCACAAAAATTTTCAAGCATGCATGTTCTGTCTTATATTTTTTCTAAAGTGCATCCCACAATTCTTTTGAAGTTTTCATTGCACTATAAATATTATATAAGTCATCCTCTAAAGCACTCAGAGTGTAGCCTTAACATAGGAAGTCTGTCTATTTTCATGCTTCAATAATTGTGATTTTTTCTATCTGGCTTTTGAGCTGCAGGGACTGAAGCTTTTTCATTGGTAATTTTATACAAAGCAAGAGTGGTACGCCATAAAAATACAGGTTGTTGCCATCCTCAAATTCACACTAGAGAATTTTTTCGGTTTCTCTGTTGTTGGTACAACAGTTCGAGTTGGTGCAACAACAACCACTATAACATTGTTGTTTGCCATTTCTAATGAACAAAATTGTTACAGATTCAGTTAGCAATAACTTAAAATTGCAAACTTAAATGAGTATAAAATCACGAAGCTTTTTGTCTCCACCAGAAATACATATTAAAATAAAAATATAATTTCCTTAAGATTGTTGTCAATCAGTTTGAAAAATAGAATTACTGATTCCAACAAAACTTTGCAAAAACACGAAGTTACCAAAGTTTAATGAACCAATAAGAAATTTGAACATAAATTAATTAACAAAAAACAAAAATCTGTCAACGTACCAGAATCTGAAAAATTAGAACAGAAAAAGATCAAGTCCACTGAATGCACAGTGTCCCCTTAACAAAATTATTCCCCTCTAGTATTGGAGGTTTGATTTTGAATATGTCCTCCCAAGATAGAATTATCTAAATCGACAGCGTATTGAAATCCAAAATTCTGGTGTCAGCGAACCACGAAAAATTCAAATAAAATGGGGCGCACACAGTACCTAGCCGGGTAGGTCAATTAACTTAATAATTGAAATGTTTTGATCGTTTCGGATAATTAAATAATAAATTGAAATGTTTTGACCATTTAATTTATTTTAATTAATTCAATAAATAACTAACTAAATAATTAAAATAAACTTTGTCCAATAAATAATCTCTTGATCATTTTCCAAGGCTGAAGCTGAGCGAGCGACGACGACTGCGCGACGGGGTCCCTCTTTCTAGCCTTTTTAACAATTAATAAGAGTGTTTCTATATTTAAATTCTTCAATTTTTATATCCACCACCGATGAGGGACAAATGCCTTTTCATTAAAGCATAAGAGTATTTTTCAAGTTCCCAACTTCCCAATTTCCTCTTCTTTTCATCTTCTCTCAATTTCCCATTTACTCTTGCTACATAACTAGCATTTTCATCTTCTATCTTTGAGCTATTAAAACAGAGTGTGTGGTGATGGAAATTTAGGTGGTAGTTTACATTGAAACCAATTGTTGATGAGCTTGCTCTCACATAGTTGATAACACAGATTATTTTCGGTGAATTTTTAGTAGAGCTACATTAAAAAATGAGAGGGATCTAAGTGATCAAAGATTTATGTGGGCGGACACCTCATAGTGGAGGAGTCAAGCTCACCTGGTGGATCAAAGAAGCCCATATCGCCAATTTTGTTGTCGGCTTGGTAAAGAGAAGAACAATGAAGAAGAAAATGTAAAAAGTAATAAATAAATAAAAGGAACATAAGATTATTTTTTTTTAAAAAAAAGCAAAAAGTAATATGAAATACGGAAAATATTAAACTTTTAATTAGTATTTTTGCATGAACAACGCCTTCTTTGAAACCTCAGCCTTGAGGAAACAAATAATTTCTCTTTAAAATAGTTAAAGGGGGTGATAGGACTCCCTTGAAATGTAAGTGTATAGTTAGATTTTGAATATAGATTGAGGGAGGAGGGGTGGGTGGGTGGCGGGGGTTAGACAATTTTCTCTTTCTTTGAATGTTGAATGGTACCAATTAATTTACATTTTGTTATTTTTATTTGACTTCTAAAAGTATATATCTATCTTATACGTCTTTATTAATAATTTTGCATGAATACTTGTTAGATT
Organism: Solanum corneliomulleri; assembly: GCA_027704805.1. Classification (NCBI taxonomy): domain Eukaryota; kingdom Viridiplantae; phylum Streptophyta; class Magnoliopsida; order Solanales; family Solanaceae; genus Solanum; species Solanum corneliomulleri. The sequence continues at coordinate 20,573,640 of JAKWIY010003055.1, read as the reverse complement.
TAACTAAAGTTTGATAAAAGCAAAACATAATGATGATTCCTTTTCCTGATATCTAATTTAAATATACAAATAAATATGTGAGTTAAATAATTTTTTTTTAAAATTTAAATTTGGGCAGCAGCCTATTTTATTACGACAAACGAAATCATATCCAGGGACAAACGAGACCTAGGACAAAAGAAGCAAAAATACAAAAAATAAAATTCTATTGCTTAAACATAATATTCTAAAAAAGGAAACTATCCACATATGGTCTAGATAAGACCAGGTCTCTTCATCTTCTTTATTGTGCAGCAGCTTCAAGGTTCTTCAAAGGCCATCATGTCATCTCTTATTACCTTCATCTGCTTGAGCTTGAGCGACTTCCATTTAGAAATTTAACCTCTAAGAAATGTCATGAATCTATCTGTATGAAGACTTCTTCAGCTCAACGATTGTACGAGCAACAAGATTGAGAGAATGGGCAGGAACCAGTGCGGGAGAGAATCGAAAGATAGTGACCAATTCACCCTTATTATCGTTCCTCGTATACAAAATGAGTTCCATTAGAACTAATACCATTGCATACAAATTCAGAAAAAAGTATGCTATTAACCAACTATCTATCGAACTCCTTCTCCTTACTTCATATAGAAATGTGCGGTAGAATAGCTCACTTGTCCACTACGGTTGATTGATAAATTGTTGTTTGTTGCTTTTTTAGTGTACTTGTACCTTTGATTATGCTTATGCATTTTCTTGTTGTACTTTATCTACTTTCAATGTGTCTTGAATTGTTTGTGTGCCTAGTAAACTTGCATGATTCTCAAATTGGGGATTTCCTTTTTTTCAATTGTAGAATGGCTTGATCTTAAACTGTAATCCCTGAAACTGATTATAATTATGTATATTTGTATCGGTACCTGCAAAGTGAGTAGCATTGTTACATAAAAAATTTGCTAATTTGTTCCGTTCTCTATTTATGTGCTAAATCTCCACATTCCCATTACTTAACAAATTCTTAATGTTTTTCACATCTGCTCATAGAACCAAAGGAATGTCCCAAACATCATCCAATATCTTCTTTGTAAGTAGAGAGTCAGTTTCTGTAGTCAATCGAAAAAGACCCATATGCACACAGTACTACAGGCCAGCCCTTAATGCTTTGACTTCAACCTCAGTAGCTAACTCATCATTTCTGAGCTTTCTAGATTCAACATACACCAATTCACCTACTCCATCTCCCACATAAAAGGCTATAGAACCTTTCCCGGGATTTCCTTTACTGCAACCATCTGTATTGCATTTGAAACTTCCCATAGTTGGATACTTCCAAAGCACCACTTTAGTGTAAGTTAGAGCAGTATATTCTTCCAGGAATTTGAAAATCATAGGCCAAGATTCAGGTACTTCTTTCAACCTGGGGTATCTGTTCTTAGCAACAAAGTACAACAGTCCATTAATGAAGTCAAAGCATTAAGGGCAGACGTGGAGTACTGTGTGCATATGGGTCTTTCTCCATTGAGTATAGAAACTAACTCTCTAATTACAAAGAAGATATTGGATGATGTTTAGGACATCCCGTGGGGTGTATCTGTAGGTGTGCAAAACATTAAGAAGCTGTTAAGCAATGGGAATGGGGAGATTGCACACATCTATAGAGAAGGGAACAAATTGTGGATTTTTTATCCAACAATGCTGCTCATTTTGCAGGTACAAACACAATTATACAAATTATAATCAGTTTCCACAATTTACCAGTTAAAGCACAAGCCATTCTACAATTGGAAAAAACGAAAATCCACAATTTGAGAATCAAGCAAGTACAAAACAGGGACTTTAATAGGCATACAAACAGTTCAAGGCGCAATGAACGTAGCTGATATAAAATACAACAAAAAATGCATAAGCATAAGCAAGGATACAAGTACACTAAAGCTGCAACAAACAACAATCAACCGTAGTGGACAAGTGAGCTAATCTACCGCAGATTTCTACATAAAGTAAGGAAAAGGAGTTCTATAGGAAGTTAGTTAATAAAAGACCCATTTTTGAATTTGAACGCAGTGGTATTAGTTCTTATGGAACTCATTAATTATTATAGGAGGGAAGATAACGAGGGTGAATTGGTCACTATCTGTGTATTCTCTTTTGCACTTGTTCCTGGCTATTTTCAAGATCTGGTGTCTCTTACAATCGTTGAGCTGAAGAAGTCTTCATCGGGATAGATTCCATGAAATTTGTGAGAGATTAAATGTCTAAATGGACATCGCTCAAGCGCAAGGAGATGAAGGCAATAGGAGATGACATGATGGCCATCGAAGGACCTTGAATCTAATGCATAATGAAGAAGATGAAGAGACCTGGTCTTATTTAGACCAGATGTGGATAGTTTCCTTTTTTACAATATTATTTTATGATTTATGTTTTTTAATTATCTGTATTTTACCCCTTTTCTTCTAGGTCTCATTTAGACTTGGATATGATTTTGTTTATTCTAATAAAATGGGTTGATGCCCGAATTTAAATTTAAAAAAAACTTATCTATGTCAAGTATTTATTTATATATTTAAATTAGAGATCAAGAAAAGGGGCATTTTTTGGGCAATCATCTTTAGGGCTGGGCATAAACACCGGAGAGCCGAAACACCGTACCGAATCGATTTTTTTTGGTATTTCGGTTTCGGTTTTTTGGTTTTCGATTCGGTATTCTGTATATGTTTTTGTATTTTTGATATTTCGGTTCGATTTTCGGATGTAATTTTGTTTTATTCGGTATTTTGGTTTACTGAAATATATTATATTATAATAATATGTATATATTATTAATTATTAATGTTAAATAATAAATATTATAATTAAAATAAAAAATTAAAAAGTAAAAGACACTTTTTTATATAACTATATTTAGCCCATTAAGTTGAAACAAACAAAAAAATTTGTACATTTTTAAAAGCCCAACTAAGCAGGCCCATTAAAAAAACCGAAAAAACAAAACCGAACCGAATTATTTCGGTTTGATGTTCGGTACACATTGTACAAGAACCGAAAAAACCAGAAAAAAAACAAAAAACCGAACCAAATTACCGAATGCCCACCCCTAATCATCTTTTATCAAACTTAGTTAAATCTAACAAATATTCATGAAAATTATTCATTAAGACATAGCAATGGATATATACTTTTAGATATCAAATAATATATATTAAATTGTAAATTAATTTGTACCATTCAACATTCAAAGGAAGAGAAAATGATCTAACCCCACCCCCACCCAATCTATATTCGAAATTCCAACTATACACTTATATTTCAGAGAGTCCTATCACCCCCTTAAACTATTTTAAAGTGAAATTATTTTCTCCCTCAATGATGAGGATGCAAAGAAGGCGTAGTTCACGCAAAAAGACTATTTAAAATTTTAAAATTTTCCTTATTTGATACTCATTTATTTCACAAAGAGTAACGAGGTTTGACTTGACATAAAATTTTAGAAAATAAAGGGAAAATGCACAAGTACCCCCTCAACCTATGCCCAAAATCCCAGAGACACACTTATTCTATATAAGGTCATATTACCCCGCTGAACTTATTTTATAAGTAATTTTCTACCACTTTTCGGCCTACGTGGCACTAGCTTACAAAAAACTCAAGTAGCGTTGGGACCACAAGATAGTGTCACGTAGACCAAAAAGGAGCAGAAAGTTATTAATAAAATAAGTTCAGGTATGTTGAAGTTAGGAAATAAAATTAGTTCCTAGGATTACAAGAGTTGTAGTACAAATCCATAAGTTGAAGTTAAGGTATGTTGCAAAGTTTATAATTTATCGTTTATGGAGGCTCGTAGTTGAGTTAGTGAAGTTGGAGTTAAATCCTGTAAGGGTACAGGTTGTGGTTTTTACACCTTTTGAGTCGGGTGTTTCCACGTAAACATATTGTATTTTTACTTATTGTCTTTATTGCTTTGTTGGAACACATTAGGCAACCTATCACTTAGGTGAAAAGTTAAAATCACTAAATTATTAGGTCGTGTAGAATATCAATTGGTATTAGAGCATGTTGTCTTTTACAGGCTAACACCTAAGATAAAAAATTGAAATGAATTCTGCACCACATATTGGTCACAGTGAAGGACAGTCAACTGTCAGATCCCCAATGTTCAATGGGTCTCACTTTGGCTGGTGGAAAGCACGCATGGAGGATCTTATTCAAGTAGAAGATTATGAATTATGGGATAGGATAACTATAGGACCCACTATTCCAATGAAGATTGTTGAAGTAATTAAAGTACCAAAGGTTAGGATTGACTTCACCGCGAAAATTTATTAGCTCTTAGGAAAAATTCTAAGACCAAATTCATTCTTGTTTGTGGTCTTGGACCAGATGAGTACAATAGAATTTCAAACTGTACTATTGCTAAACAAATCTGGGATGGATTTTTTAATGCTCACGAAGGAACAAGTCAAGTGAGAAAATTCAAAGTAGTCATGCTATTCACTGAATATGAAACATCCAAATGATGGAAGGTGAGTTTCTGTTAGAAATGATTACTAGACTCACTAAGTTGGTGAACGAGTTGTCATCCCTGGGAAAAATCCTCACTACTGAAGAACAGGTTGACAAGGTGCTAAGGATCCTTCCTAAAAATAAATGGGATGTAAAAGTAACTACCATAAGAGAAGCTAAAGACATATTCATCATGAAACTTGATGAACTTGTGGGAAATCTCAGAACTTATGAGATGAATATGGATGACTTAAAGAAGGAGGAAATGTTAAGGGAAAAAGCACTAATGAGAGGCTTTTGTCCGTTGATGGTCATCTTACCTGTCTCCTACGCTACGCTCTCAACTGGATCAATCGCTTTGTCCTGATTTATTGAAGAGGTGCCCAGTCTTTAGAGTGTCTGATGGTGAAGATACTGAGTATGATGAGGATCAAATAACACTTCTAGCAAAAGAATTTAAGAAGTATCTCAGGAAGGAGAAGGAAAATGAAAAAAAGGAAACCAATCAGAAGAAGTGGATAAATGAGAAATCTCAAAATGGATGCTACAAGTGTGGAAAAATGGATCATCATGTTAAGAACTGCCCTCACTGGAAAGCTAACTGGAGGAAAAAAAGAATGGAAAAGGAAAGGAATTCAAAGAAAAATGAGGAATATGCAACACTAGCTGCTTGGGGTTCAGGAGATGGAGAATCTGATGATGAAATTGATGAAACAACTTTCATGGCTCTGGGCGATTCGAACGCTGAAGATGATGAAATTCTGAGGTTAGTATCACTGATCTTAAAGAAAAATTATATTATTTTCTAAAACAGATTTATTGGATTAATGAATAGGTTAATTGATGACATTGAAGAATTAACATGTGAAGGAGATCAGTTGTTTAAAATCTTTGGAGATCAAAAATTTGAGTACATGGATCTCAAAGATGACAAAATTGTAACTGATAAACAAAATAATTGTCTGAAGAAACATGTTGAAAAGCTTGAGTCATCTAACCTAGATCTAAAGTCTGAAATTTTAAGGATGACATTTACTGAAAAAGGAAAAGGAGAATGAGTGAAACGGAAGAAAAGCGGAGATTGTGCATGTCTATAGAGAAGGGAACAAATTGACAGACTTTTTATTGAACAATGCTGCTCATTTTGCAGGTGCAGACACTATTATACAAATTATAATCATTTTTCACAATTACTAGTTCAAGGTCTAGCAATTCCACAATTGGAAAAAAGGAAAATCCCTAATTTGAGAACTAAGCTACTACAGAACACGAACTTCACTAGGCATACAAAAAGTTCAAGGAACAATGAATCCAACTGATATAAAATACAACAAAAGATGCTTAAGCATAAGAAAAGATACAAGTACACTAAAGCAGCAACAAACAACAATTTATCAATCAACCATAGTGGACAAGTGAGCTAATGTACCGCACATTTCTATATAAAGTAAGGAGAAGGAGTTCGATAGAAAGTTAGTATATAACAGACCTACTTCTGAATTTTAATACAGTGGTATTAGTTCTTATAGACTCATTATGTATACGAGGGAAGATAATGAGGGTGAATTTGTCGCTATCTGTCTATTCTCTCCTCCACTTGTTCCTGGCCATTTTCTCGATCTTATTTCTCTTACAATCATTGAGCTGAAGAAGTTTTCATTGAGATAGATTCCATGAAATTTGTGAGATGTTAAATGTCTAAATGGAAATCGCTCAAGCGCAAGGAGATGAAGGCAATAGGAGATGACATGATGACCATTCAAGGACCTTGAAGCTACTGCACAATGAAGATGAAGAGACCTGGTATTATCCAGACAAGATGTGGATAGTTTCTTTTTTTATAATATTAGTTTACGATTTATGTTTTTTTTTATCTGTATTTTTGCTCATTTATTCTAGGTCTCGTTTGGACCTGGATACGATTTCGTTTATTCTTATAAAATGGGTTGATTCTCGAATTCAATTTTTTTTTAAAAAGTTATCTATTTCATGTATTTATTTAAATATCTAAATTAGAGATCAAGAAAAGGGACATTTTTGTTTGCATCCTTATGCTTTGCTTTTATCAAACTTTAGTTAAATCTAAGAAGTACTCATGCAATATTATTAATAAAGACATAAAACATGGATATATACTTTTAGACATCAAATAAAAATATCAAATTATTAATTAATTTCTACCATTCAACATTCAAAGAAATTGAAAATGATCTAACCCCCTAACCCCCCACCCCCCCCATCTGAATCTATATTCGACATTTCAACTAAATACTTATATTTTACGGGAGTCCTATCACCTCCTTAAACTATTTTAAAGAGAAGTTATTTTCTCCCTCAATGATGAGGTTGCAAAGACGGCATAGTTCACGCAAAAAAGCTAATTAAAAATTTAATATTTTCCTTATTTGATACTCCCTCCATTTCACAAAAAGTGACTTGGTTTGACTTGACACAAAATTTTAAAAAATAAAGAAGCTTTTTGAATCTTTTAGTTTTAAGTTAAAGTTATGTCAAATATACTAAAGTACCCTCAATCTTTAGCTTTAAACATGCCACGTAGAAAGTTGAAATTAAAATATTACTAAAAAAGAAAATATGTCATTCCTTTTAAAACAAACTAAAAAGGAAAAGAGATAACTCTTTTTTAAACTGGGGGAGTATTACTTTTTTCTTTTTCAAAATAACGTTTATGTTTTCTTTTATTTATTTATTAACTTTTACGTTTTCTTATTCATTATTTTTATTTACCAGACCGTCAACAACGCTGGCGGTAATGGCTTCTTTGATCCACCGCGTGAGCTTGGATCCTCCACTTTGAGGTCTCTGCCCCCATAAATTTTCCATCACTAAGATCCCTCTCATTTTCGAATGTAGTTCTGCTAAAAATCCCACGGAAATAATCTCTGTTATTCCAGTATGTTAGAACAAGCTCTCAACAATTGGTTTCGATGTAAACCACCACTTAAATCTCCATCACCACATGCTATGTTTTCATATCTCAAATATAGAATATGCAAAAATTCAAGCTTAAAAACAAATTACAAGTCAGGTGCACTCTTTATCTTTTTTCCAGATCTAAAAAGATATTGATTATCAAATCTACAAAGAAAATCATATTATACAAAAATTATATTACATCTTCATTTTTTAACATTCCTACTAAACTAACTATAGCTAAGAACGTAAACCCTAAAATTGATAAAAAGGAATTTTCGGGCATTCAATTGTTAATGATTTTTGGGTGAAAATTTCATCAAATAAAAGAGAAAAAGCAGAAGATTATGCCAAAAAAAAAAATTAGAGAATTTGAATGTTGAGGCAACAATTATTAGAATAAAATTTGAAAATTTTGAAGATTGAATTGAGAGGAATTAAGAAGAAAATTGATGAAAATAAATTAGCATCATGTTGATGATTCTATGGCTGCAGAACAAAGAAAAAGAAATACTTTTTTTATATTCAAAAGGGTAACATGATGTGACAGAAGCGTGTGATCACTGCTTAATAAAAATCTAGGTATGATTTTTTAAGGGGTATATATTCTACTTTTTAAATGTTAAGAAGTTATAGGACACCCGTAAAGTTAGAGTGTTTTGTTATGATTTCGGATATATAGAGGGGGGAGGGGTAGACCATTTCGTTTCAATGAAATGACATAATTTTGAAGTTAGAATTTAAAGAAAGGATTGAATCAATATTGGAGCTAGATGGAAGAAGATGCAACATGCTTTTCTCCATTGCCAATTTAATTTTTCTCTTACGACCAACATTCCTTTTGTTATTTATGATACTTAAATCTTCTTTAGTTTGAGGATTTCATTTAAATTTTGCTTCAACTGGTGAGAACATGTTAGTACACTGTGGCATGAAAGAAAACTTAATGAGATAATCAAAGTAAGTTCAACAATTTTCTTTTGTTTTACCAAAGACTATGAACTAAAAGTAAAGCAAACTATTGTTGATCAATACTAGAAACTTGTTGGAAATACTTAATTTTATAGAGGAAGATAGACATAAGGTTTACTTGAATTACCTTGTAGACGTTATCAATGAAATAAAATTTTATTTTTCTTGGTGTTCCTTGCATGATGTGGTAATTTTTATCTTTTTCATCTCTTGTCCAAAGTTTCAAGGCACAATTGACTATATTGCCTATACAATCAAAATTATTTAAAACACGGTTAGAATTATCTGAGAGACTATCTTAACATGTAAAATTATTAAGCTCAGACTCACCTAAAAATTATATCAACCAAGTGTGACGAAATGATACTCAGGAAACAAATTCTAAGTTCAAATATTGGAACTAAAGCTTCAAAAAAAATTACTACTTTTTAAGTTACTACTATTCTATGTATCATTTTCTTCTAGACTTTCAATTATACTGCAATCATTGATTTATAATTGAGAAATCATCTTTACTTCTTAATCAAACCAAAAATCAAATAATTACCATAAGTTTACATTGAAAGATGTAAACTTCCTTATGGACCTTCAATATATTAATTTTGGTCAGGTAGTTCCTCGTCGAAAGAATCTTTTTTGGTCCGTACTTACTTCCATTTCATTTTTTGGATGTCTCATTTCATAAATCCTGGAAATTCCTTTTTTTTCTTTTATACGTTATTTGAGTAAAAAAATAATATATACTGTAGAATACAATGAGTGTGCTCAATGAAAAATTCATGTGAATAGACATAAGTGATGATCAATTACATTCCAACTGTAATCAAGGGCGTTAAACCTCTGTAATATTTTTTTATACACATGATAGTCTTCAAAATAAAAAATTGTATTTTTACTGTCAATGATATTTTAAGTTAGGTACGATCTAAATTCTTCAACAATCTATCTTCTCCAAAGTTATCAATCACATATGAAAGTCATGCATAGCCAAATGAAAAAAAACTATAGATTCGCTCGTACTATTAACCATTTATCTTTTTCGTTTATTTATGCATGATTTTCAAGTGAGTTTGATAACCTTAATGAAGATAGTCCATCAAATAATTCTAACTGTACGTTGATTAATTCTAACGTTGAGAATACATATACTAAAACAATGAAAACTACGATTCATATAAGAGAATATTATTGAGGTTTAATGTACTTGTTGACGTTTTCTAGGTAATTGATCATCACTTATGTCAATTTACATGAACTTTTCATTGATCATGCTCATTGTATTCCCCAATTTATTTTTCTATCTTCAATAATTTATAAAAGAATCAAGTGCATTTTCAAGATCTAGCAAATGAGACATTAAAAAAATGCAATGGAAGTTAACATAAGCACAAACAAAGAGATTCTTTGAGGAGGAACTACCTAATCAACAAAAAGATTTCAATGGTACTTGAGGAATTTTACATCTCAAAACTTAAACTAATGTTCAGTAATTGATTCTTTGTTTTATTCAGAAGTAGAGATGAATCCTAAATTTTAAATCAATGAATTCAATATAATTGAAAATCTAGAACCAAATGTCAAATAACCTACTAGTAACCTGAAATTCAGTCATTTTATTACGTTTATGTCCCATTTTTGAATTTATATATATATATGTTTCATGTTTATCATTTATCAATTATATATAGAATTTCTGGGCGAGTCGAAGCTTAACAATGTTACATGTGAAGACAATCTCCAAAATAATTTTGATCGCATTTTAAATAATTAAGATTTTATTTTAAAAGACAATATTGTAATTGTGGCTCGAAATATTTTTCCTGAGATGAAAAGGGTGGAATTTATTGCTTCACGAAAGGAATACCAAGAAGTAAAACTTTATATTTCCACCGATACATCTATTAGGTAATTCATATAAACTTTAGTCAATCTTCCTCTGTAACATTAAGTATTTTCAACAAGTTTCTAGTATTATTTGAAGGAATATTGATTGTATTGAAGTGTTAAGGGAATACATGGGAGATATATGAAGGAGTACTAATCCTAATAGGACTAGGATTAAGGAGTACGAATCCTAATAGGACTAGGATTAGTACACAGTAAATACTAATATTATTTTATACTATTTATTTAATACTATATGTTATTATCCCCCCTCAAGCTGAGCTGAGCGGAAGCGAACGAAAGCTTGGAACTGAGGTAATCGTGTTGTCGGCTCGGGAGAGGCTTGGTGAGAATATCAGCCGGTTGTTCTTCAGTGGGAACATACTACACAGTCATGGTGCCGGCCTAAACTTCATCGCGAACAAAGAGACAATCGGTATCAACATGCTTCATTCTGGTGTGTATGACGGAATTCTTGGCCACACAGATGGTTGATTTGTTGTCACAATAGAGAGCAGGAACAGTGTGAGCGGTGCGGAGTTCGCGAAGAATATATGTGACCCACATGGTCTCAGCAGCAAGAAGAGCAAGGGTGCGGTATTCAGCTTCAGTCGAGGACCGAGAGACCTTGGGTTGTTTTTTTATACACCGGGAGATCAGGTTCGGCCTCAAAAAAAATGAGAAACCCCGATGTAGATTTTCTGTCATTTTTATCATTCGCCCAATCTGAATCGGAGAAACCCCGAAGCTCCAAGTCCCCGGGTCGAATGAGTAAACCACGACCAAGAGTGCCAAAAATGTACCTGAGAATGCATTTTAGACATTGTAATCATGTTCACTTGGTTGATGCATGCGCTGAGCAACTCGGTTGACAGCAAACTGGATGTCAGGACGGGTAATGGCCAGATACTATAGAGCCCCAATGAGGCTGCGGAAGTGGGTGATATCGGCAAAGGGGGTGTCGGCTCCATTCGTAGACGAAGAGACTGCCATCGGTGTTGGTTGACTGGTGCATTTTTCCAGTCCAGCTTTCTGCAACAGATCTCGAGCATATTTTGACTGATGAAGAAACAAGCCGCTGCCTGTCCGAGAAACCTCCATTCCCAGAAAATAATGTAACGGGCCAAGGTCCTTCATTTTGAAGGTAGTATGCATAGCTCGAGTGACATCCTGAATGAGAGCTGCAGTAGAGCCTGTAATAATGATATCATCTACATAGACAAGAAGAATGATTGTACCGTGTGCTGAATGTCGAGTAAACAGACTCGTGTCGTGTACGCAACACGTGAAGCCGAGTCCCTGGAGGAACGTTTTCAGACGTGTGTACCAAGCACGGGGGGCTTGCTTTAGCCCATACAGAGACTTCTAGAGTTTGCAAACATGTTGAGGGAAGCGGGGATCAACATATCCCGGTGGTTGCGTCATGTAGATAGTTTCATCAAGCATGCCATGAAGAAAAGCATTGGAACATCCAACTATTGATGAGCCATTGTTGCGCACGGCGAGTGACAGTACCAGGCGAATGGTTTCCTGCCGAATAACAGGACTGAATGTCTCGGAGTAATCAAGCCCATACTCCTGATTGTAGCCTTTAGCAACAAAACGAGCCTTGTACCTGGAAATACTGCCATCTGCATTGTGTTTAATTTGTACACCCATTTACAGCCCACTGGGTGCCGCCCATGGGGCTTAGGTACAAGAACCCAAGTTTCTGATCAGTCAAAGCCTTAAACTCGTCATCCATAGCATGACGCAATAAGCATTTTTTGAGGCAACAGAGTAGGTTGTTGGTTCACTATCGGGAAGGGGTGTATTTGGTAGTATGGTAGCCTGAAAGGTTTTGGGTTTAAAGATACCGGCTTTGTCACGGTTAACATGGGATGAGTATTGGGGTGGCACGGGCGGTGGTGATTCGGGGGTGGCCGGGAAGGACCAAAACGGATCGGGCTGGAGATGTTGTGGGTATGGGGTGGTTCGGTTGGTTGTGAGTGTGGGTGGTGGTTGCGGGTGTATTGTGGGTGACGGTCGAAGGGGTGATGAGGGGTGGTTGGGTAGTGGGTGGAGGTATGGGGGAAGGTGGTGTGGGACCCTGTGAGTATATTGGAAAAAGGGGAAGGATGTCAATGAATGATGTATTTGTGGAGGAGGAAATAGAGGAAACTCATTTTCGACAAATTTGACATGACGAGATATGTAGACTTTATATGTTTGTGGGTCAAGACAGCGATAACCCTTGGAGGTAGGATGATAGCCCAAAAAAATACAAGGACGGGATCGGGGTTGTAATTTGTGAGTAATATGAGGGCGTAGCCAAGGGTAGGCAAGACACCCAAAGACGCGGAGGTTGGTATAATTGGGAAGTTCTTGGTAAAGGAGTTGATAGGGTGATTGTTGGAGAGGGTGTGACTGGGCATTCTGTTAATGAGGTAGTTTGCGGTGGCTAGAGCTTCTACCCAAAAGGAGACAGGGAGATGATATTGATGTAGAAGAGTAACCACCATTTCAATGAGATGGCGATGCTTACGCTCAGCCACCCCATTCTGTTCGGGAGTGTATGGACAGGAGGTTTGATGTATAATTCCCAGGGATTGCAGAAACTGGCCAAAGATGTTATTTACATATTTCTTTCCATTGTCACTTCGAAAAAGTTTAACATGAGAATTGAATTGTGTTTTGACCATTTTTTCAAAAGTGACAAAGGTGGTGTATTCCTGTGATTTGTGTTTTAGTGGGTACAACCAAGTGTATTTTGTAAAACCATCCACAAAACAAATATAATAGCAAAAACCGGCAAATGAGGGAACAGCAGTAGGACCCCATAGGTCAGAATGAATAAGTTGAAAAGGTGCAGTTGTACGCTTCTCAGATAAAGTAAAAGGTAATTTATGAGATTTAGCAATTGAACAGGAGTCACAATTGTTTACATGAATGGAAGAAAAACCTAATTGAGACATTAAAGAATTTATTATTTGAGTAGACGGGTGACCCAGACGACTGTGCCACAACAGACTGTGGCCATCAGCCGAAAGAGCCACCGGAGCCACAGGAACGCTTTCTGAAACTGGGTGGGCAGACGAACTTGTTCCAGGAAGAACGTACAGACCATGCTCACAGGGGCCCTGAAAAATCACCCTCTTGGTAGTATTGTCTAGGATCTGAAAATTATTAGAGGTGAACAAGAGTGAGAAATTATTGTCTTTTGTGAATTGGTGAACTGAAAGGAGATTGGTTTTAATATAAGGGACGTGGGTAAGGTTACCTAGGTGAAAGATAGCGGTGGGGGTTTTAATGGTACCCATGCCAGTGTGAGAAATATTAAGGGACTCACCGTTGCCAACAGTAATACCATTGGAGCCATGATATGGATTTGGAGCGTTAAGCTTGGATAGATCAGAAGTAACGTGCATGTTGGCCCCAGTATCCAACAACCATTCAGAGGAAGGGCCGGCTTGAGATGCATAATTGGCATGGTTATCACTATTTCGGCTCTCCTCATACCGAAACCAGCAACGAACAGCGGTGTGTCCTGTTTTCTGACAAATTTGACAAGTTGGACGATCCCGCTCGTAAGTGCCCTGCCCGCCACTGGAAGATGACTGCCCGCCGCTGCCGAAAGAGTGCAGGTTGTTGTTGCTGCCGTGCTGCTGACCGTCGTACGGCGGACGACTGCCCTGCCGACCATCGCGCCCGCGGCCTCCGTTGTTTATGCCGTAGCAGTCGCGACTCCCCTGCCGGCCGCCACCATGCCCTCCGCGATAGTTCTGGCTTGCGGTGAGGGCGGTGGCCGACTCCATAACAGCGGTTTCTTGGAGAAGAAGTTTGCTCTCCAGATCCACGTTGATTTCTTCACTTTTTAGCCACGAGGAGATAGTATCCAGGTCAACGGGCGTTGGACTGATGTGAACCGCCTGTTTAATGGAGGAGTAAGCTGATGGGAGCCCCCGAACGACGCACATGACGAGATCTTTTTCGGGAATGATTTCATTCATGGTATCGAGGGCTGTGATGATGGTGGAGACCTCCTCTAAATACTCCGCCGTAGTTTTCATGCCTTTGGTAATTGTGTGGAGACGATCACGCAATTGAAAAAATTGAGATTGGAAATTGATGCATAGCGTGTTGCGAGGGCAGTCCATAGGGCTGAAGCAGTTGTGTAGGATCGGACGTGTTTCTGAACCGTGGAGAGATGACCGCAATCAAACAATAGCGGATCTGGCCATCCACGGCTTTCCAGGCGGCATGGGCCGGATTGGTTTTTTCTGATTTGTCCGTTGCGGTGATGACTGCCGGCGGCGGTTCTGTGCTTCCATCGACGTATTTGAGAAGGTAATTGGCCTCAAGGGCTGTAAGAACGGTGATTTTCCATGTAGGGTAATTTATGTCTGATAATTTTTCGGGAATCAGGGCATGAAGATGCTTGAGAAGGAGTTTAACGCCAGAAGGAAGTGAATCGAGAGGATCCACCTCGGTTGTCATGGTTGCCGCCCCCCAAGAGAAGAGAGGGAACAATCGGTGCCCTAAAGAGAGAAAAAAAAACCTAGAGAAAAGAAGATCTAGGTTTTCTGGCTCTTGATACCATGAAGGAATATTGATTGTATTGAAGTGTTAAGGGAATACATGGGAGATATATATAGGAGATATAGGAAGGAGTACTAATCCTAATAGGACTAGGATTAGTACACAGTAAATACTAACATTATTTTATACTATTTATTTAATACTATCTGTTATTATTATTCAATATTATTTTTCTCTTTTTGTAATGTTTCTTCTTAAATATTTGAAAAAGTTATAGAAAATTGATAAATTTATTTTTATTATCTCATCATGCTTTCGTGCATTTTGTAGTGTAAAAACAAACTCTCACCAGTTGAAGCTGAATTTAAATTGAATTCTCTAGCTAAAGAATAACCAAATATGAATCATTTGGAAAAAGAAATTCAAGTATCAAAAAAAATTAAAGGAATTTTGGTTGTAAAAGAAAAGAGAGAAAAAGAAAAAAAAATTGGAGAAAAGGATTTTGTGGCTTATTCTACCTAAGTTCAAATTGTATTTAATAATTTCTTTGGATTCTAGCTCCAATATTTTTTCATGTTTTTTAATATTAAATGACATCAATTCGTTCACAATTTCAAATTTAAGTCATCTTTATAAGATTTGTCAATTACTTCTTCAATTCTTCTTTATTAACTATCCTTTATAGAGACTTATTTTCAAAATTTGTCAATAAAAATGTATGATATCTTTGGAGTAAAAAAAACACATTAAATATATTACATTAAATTAATCAATGTGAGTTCTGTCGAAATTCCTGAAATGGTTCCCAACATAATAGTGTTTAAATTCAAGATTATTTCACCTAAGGTCACCAACTTGTAGATTCTAATAATAAAAGAAAACAACTTTAACTAAAAAGTTTCTATTTTTAACAGTACATTGGCATTACAATTTTACTTGTGTTGTAACATTGTTTATTGTGCATGTCACACCTCTTTTATTTAAGTTTTAATTGTTGAGGATATGACCGTTTTTTTTTTTGTTTTTTTTAGAGTCGCCACTTGAAATTGAGTTTTTTAGGTGTTTCAAGTCACCAGATAGTTCTTAATTTAAAATAAAAAACTTTTTTTTTGGGTCTACGAAAAACAGAGATTGGGTAAGGAATTCTGTTGACCGGAGGGAAGGTATGAGGCACCGCCCGAGTCCCGTGGTTCTAG
This sequence comes from Solanum corneliomulleri, assembly GCA_027704805.1. NCBI lineage: Eukaryota > Viridiplantae > Streptophyta > Magnoliopsida > Solanales > Solanaceae > Solanum > Solanum corneliomulleri. The sequence goes on along the minus strand of JAKWIY010003055.1, from coordinate 20,557,651 downwards.
CACGGTCGCTTTATTAACTTATATTTGGCTAAAATAATTTATTTATTAATTTGGATAAAAGGGGGAAAAATTAATTACTATTTATTTTAAAAAAATGATTGGCCTAAGAGCGTAACCTCACACAAGACCTTTCTTTTAGAAAATAAATACACACCAAGGATCGTAACCGAACACATGATGGTATTTAAAGTTTTAATTCTTTTTTTTTTAAAAAAAATAATAATTAATTACTCAAAAAAAATAACGTCATGAATGGATAAAAGAAAATGGTGCAACATATAAACCAAGAAATGATTAGTTTTTATTGATTTATTATAATAAAAAAAAATTCTAGCATTTATTTATGGTTTTAGCAAAAGAAAAAAAAATTTACTACTAGACAATGAGAACAAAATAAAAAATTACAAAATTACAATTGAACACTGTTTTAAACTAATGATATACTAGTTTAATTTTTTTTTATTTTTTTTTATATATATATATATAATGATAAAAATTTAAGAAATAACCAATTTGGTAAAAAAAAATTATATATATAAATGACTACCTTGACTTATTTGATAGAAGATTGCAAAATAACAAATTTTTAATTGTTGAATTATTAAGTCAAGTTAGTCAAATTTATATTTTTACTTTAATAATCAATTCGAAAATTATAAATTTTTTTTAGAGATTTTTTTTTTAAAAAAAAAACAAAAACATATTTACTTTTTTTATATATAGAAATAACCAGATTTTATTTTTTTGCAGAAATAACCAGATTTACATTTTTTGCAGAAATAACAAGATTTACATTTTTTGCAGAAATAACCAGATTTACATTTTTTGCAGAAATAACCAGATTTACATTTTTTTGCAGAAATAACCAGATTTACATTTTGCAGAAATAACGAAATTTACATTTTTTTTTTTCTTTTGTTGCAAAAATGACCAGATTAAACCCTTTTGCAAAATAACTAGTTTTTTTACGTTTTTATATATTTTTTCTTAAGTTCATTCCTTAAAAAAGAAAGTTACCGAAAAACTAAAAGATTTGCAATTGTTATATTTTAATTACTTATTTTATTTATTTTTTTATATTTTTTTTCTTTTTACTTACTAAAGCTAAAATTTAAGCTAAAAATGATTAATAATATATATGTCCATCATAATAAACATAATCATATGAAAAATACTATAGAATAATAAACTAATACAAAATATACAAACAAGTAACATAAGAATAAACATAATCATACGAGAATTATAATAAGTTTAGCAAAAAATATCAACAATTTTTCAAAAAAAAAAACAAAACATAACAATAACATAAAGATACATTGAAATGTAAAAAAAGAAATACCTAGAGTTGATGACAAGCAAATATAGGAGCAAATTTAATTGAATTCCCAAGACAACCCAATAGAGATATCTTCTTCTTTTTTTTCTTTTAGAAGAAGAAATTTTTTAAGTAAGTATTTTTGCAATTTTCTTTCTATATCTTCCTCCTTTTCTTTCTTTCCCAAGGGGGTTTAAATAGGTGATCCACATTAATATCCACCTTTCTTGAAAACTTAAGAGCCCATGCATGCATTGGACTCTTTGTTTTCCCAAGGTGCCACCCAAGATGGCCAATGAAATTCTTTTTTTTTTAAAAATTTTTTGTTTTAAGAAAAAATCAGATTAATTGCATAATTCTTTTGCCCTTTTAGATGACTCATTTACTTTATTGATTAATTGAATATAGTTATATGGGTCATCAGAAAATAATAGGCCCAATGTCATTTAGATGGCCCATTTCTTTTATTCATTGTTTGAATAATAGTTAATGGGCCATCTGAAAAAATTTAAAATAGGCTCAAATGTTGACCCATTTCATCAAGACCCAAACAAATTGACCCACTAACACAAAATCTAAACATCTAAACAATTTTAATGATCAAACACAACAAAATAATGAAGAAAAAAAAGTCAAAATAAATAAATAATAAACATAAAAATCGAAATAAAAACAAAATAATAATACTTCAAGCAACTCATCAACATGATAAACTTAAAGAACATTAATAACATAATCCGACATCAAACGACTTATATGGTCAAACCAAAAAGATAATGATGAATATGGGTAAAGATTGAGGGGGGGGGGGGAGATTGACATAACTTCCGGGTAAATGAAGGTCGCCGGAAAACTTTGCCGGAATTTTTTTTGATGGATTTTGAACTTAAAATTTATATCAAATGACAGCCCTTGAATATCTCTACATATTTATGTAAAGGGTTTGGGATGGGGATGACCGGAACTTTATAAATCTAAGGAAAGAGTAAAAATTTAGATTTGGTTTTCCTTAGATCTACGGAGTTTGGCTATAGATATGGATGAAAGGTTTGTAGATTTAGGTAGAGGAGGATGAAAGGAAAAGATGGTAATTTTTTAAAAAAAATCCGGCCAAAAAGGGGTGGGCGGCGGCGGCATGGTGGCGGTTAGCGGTGGTCGGCCGGCGGCATGGTAGTAAGGGAAGAAGAAAGGCACAAAAATCTAAAATAAAAATTAAAAGAAAAATGCTAATTTTTTAGAGTTTTGTATTTTTGTTTGGGTCCAATAACAGCCCTTGGATCAAAATATCATGAATGGTTGAGATTCAATCTTGACCATTTCTATGGACCGGGTCAAGATCAATTGGGCCATCAGAATTGATTTAAATCAGCCCAATTTAAACAAAATTGGGTCATTTGAGCCAATAAACTAATAAATACAAATACCAAAAATTCAAATTAAAAAAAAAAATTCTTACTAAAATACTATAGGAGTAAAATAAACACGTCAAAAATTAGGTGTTCACAGCATGCCCCTCTTTGCTTGGAAACATGGAGAGTTTTCAAGCAAAGAAAGTGAACGAAGTGGCTAATTTTTGACTGTTTCAAACTCCGATGAAGCCATTTTGAAAAAGATGATCGAACCTGCTTCAGAGGTTGCCTACATATCCTTGATTAAAAGGAAATCAGATCAGTGTAGTTCGAGAAACTTTGATAGTCGAAACTATCTAAAAGACGGCCAAAAGATTGCTTCATATTGCTTGTCATCATCTACTGCCTATGCCTATAGTTACAAAGAAAAAGTTAGAGAACTATGTCTCTCTACATTATAAATGTTACAAGATCCCTAATTGATGTATCTTATTAGGATCTTGTCTAGATCTTTCACTTGCTCTGTGCATTATCTTTGAGATCGGTCTTCATGCTATCTTGGCGGCTGGTGGATCATTCTTAAGTGCATGTTTTTAACTTGAGTGGGTGTTGAAACTCAAAAACTCAAGATCACAAAATGAAGAACCCATGAGGAATATGTTTCCTTAAGGAAAGAAGAAAACATATGAGAATCTTGAACTAGGAAGAATGACCCTAGAATGAATATGTTAAGTGAAGCGTGCTGCCCTGAGAGTTCCAAATAAGACGCATTGTCCTAAGATTGGATGTATCCCCAAAATGTGAATAGGGTGTGTATAACCTATGAATGTTGGTGCGTATTGCTCCAGACATGAATATGGTGCATATTGACCATGAATAAAAGATGTGTGCTTGTTGCACGAATTCAGGTTGGTGCGTATTGCACGAAATTCAGACAGGTACGTATTGCACATGAACAGAGGATGGTGTGTATTGCCATGAATAAAGGATGTGTGCTTGTTGCACGGAATTCAGATTGATGCGTATTGCACGAAATTCAGACAGATGCGTATTGCACATGAACAAAGGATGGTGCATATTGCCCATGAATAAAGAATGTGTGCTTGTCGCACGAAATTGAGATTGGTGCGTATTGCACGAAATTTAGATAGGTGCGTATTGCACATGAACAAAGGATGGTGCGTATTGCCCATGAATAAAGGACGTGTGCTTGTTGCACGGAATTCAAATTGGTGCGTATTGCACGAAATTCTCGCATTGATAGGCAAAATGCGAGTAGAATGAGATGAAACACCAAACATTTGAAGACTTTGGAGATCTTCCTTTTTGCGATGTTTCCTTTTGACTTGTAACCCGACATTTTTTCTTCGATCAATTTCTTCAACTCTACTACAACTCCATGGTTAAGCAACCTTTGAAGCTCCCTCTTTGTTAAACAGGGGCTTGATCTTTTGGTACTACCAAATATCATGGTGCGAGTGATGTCCCAAAGAATGATGACCTTCATGAATTTTGAGTGAAGATCTGAGGTATTTTAGTCCTTGGTCAATGGCTTGTCAACTCAGATACTCAGCTTTACTTTTGGGAACCCGTAGTAAGCTTTGCACTCTTTACTTTATTTTGTCAAAAGATTATATCAAAAGGAGAAGAGAGAAAAAAAATAATAATAATAAAAAAAATATATATATAAACTTAAGAGTAGGAAAGATTGGATCAAGAAAACTATAACTTAATGAAGGATATTCCTTTAAAAATGAGAAAGAGAACTTATCTGGAGGCATATGTCGACTTTGATTGAACCATGACATGCACTTGGACTTGCCCCCTGATCCATTTTTTTTAGTTCTCAAAATCTGAGTCATCTTCAATTGATCTATGTGCCCTTTATGCAGAGGTGTCGAGAAATGATCATCTTTGCAGATTTCATTCATGATGTTCTCTCCCTTTATCTTAAGGTGCCCGTAGGATTTTCACCTATAAGATTTTATTTCGTCTTATGATGCCTATGAAGGTTTTCACCGATAAGACACTCTCTTCTCTTTTCTTTTCTTTTTTTTTTTTATTTTATTTTTTGCCTTTGATGATTAATATCATTTTCAGATTTGACCAAAATTCGGTTGCCAGAATAAACAGAATTATGATCTGACCTTATTCTATATATATAAAAAAAAACTAAAAATGCCCCAATTTTCTGTAAATACTGGAAAACTGATTTTTTTTTTTTTTATATGACCGAACCCCTAAAGGGTTGCCTACGTATCCTTTCGGAATCAGGTCAAACGTAGTTCAGAATTTTCAATGAGAGATTTTTTTTTTTACGGAGGTGCCTCTGTTCTTTCAACCCCAACAAACATGTCGCAAACCTTAGAATGCATTAGATGTAGTATCTTTTGACTGAATCTGCATTAACAATTATGCCCGTGGTTTTTCCTTCCACATCAGTAAGGTGCAGGGCTCCTTTGGACAATACTTCCTTGACAAGATATGGACCTTGCCAATTTGGGCAAACTTTCCCTTGGCTTCTTCTTGGTGCGGGGAGAACGCGCTTTAAGACCAGTTGACCTACTTCAAAGTGTCTTGGGTGCACCTTTTTGTTGTATGCACGAGCCATCCTTTGCTGCTAAAGCTGACCAAAACAGACAGTCAATCGTTTCTCGTCTATTAATGCGAGTTGCTCTAGTCGGGTTTTGACCCACCGTATCTCAATTTTCAGCCAAGCCAACAATAATTCGAAGAGATGGAATTTCAACTTCTGCTGGAATCACTCAGCCTCATACCACACCAGCAAATAGGAGTTGCACAACGAGGTACGCACTGTGTGGCGATATCCTAAAAGTGCAAAAGGCAGTTTCTCATGCCATTGTCTAGTGCCTGGAACCATCCTTCTGAGAATCTTTTAATATTCTTGTTGGCTGCCTCCACAGCTCCATTGGCTTTCGGTCGGTATGGAGTAGAATTGTGGTGCACAATTTTGAACTGCTCGCATACCTCCTTCATCAGATTACTATTGAGGTTTGCGGCATTATCTGTGATGATAGCTCTTGGGATACCAAATCGACAAATAATGTTGAATGAACAAAATCCACAACCGCCTTCTTAGTGACTGCTTTGAAGTTATCGCCTCCACCCATCCAGTTGATGAAGTAACAAACCAAAAAAATGAATCGATGTCCATTAGAGGCTTTGGGCTGCTAATTGGTCCTGATTACATCCATTCCCCAAGCAACAAAGGGCCAAGGAGCAGCCATGGGGTGCAACTGCTCTGAATGAGGTGAATGAATGAGATCTCCATGGATTTGACATTGATGACATTTTTTCACAAAGTGAAAGCAATCTCTTTCCATGGTAAGCCAATAATACCACCCCGCCCGGAGTATCTTTTTTGCAAGGACATATCCGTTCATGTGTGGTCCACATACCCCAGCGTGCACTTCATTCATAATAATTTTCAGGCTTCTTCAGCATCCAAACATCTCAATAAATTCAAATCCGGAGTTCGTTTATACAAAACATCCCCGCTCAAAAAGAAACCAATAGCCAGACGTCTAATAGTTCTTTTTTGGCTTTTGTTGGCATGTTCGGGGCATCTCCCTGTCTTCAAAAAATTCTTGATGTCTGAGTACCATGGCTCACCATCAGGTTCTGCTTCCACTGTATTACAATAGCCATGTTGGTCCCGAACTTGAATCTCTAATGGGGTGATGTAAGTGTTTCCAGGATAGGGAAGCATTGAGGCCAAAGTAGCCAGGGCATCGGCCAAATCATTATGAAACCTGGGAATGTATCTAAACTCGATGTACCTGAACCTTTTGCTAAGATCTTCCACACATTGTCTATATGGAAGGAGCTTGAGGTCTCGAGTTTTCCATTCGCCTTGAGCTTGTCGGATAAGCAAATCAGAATCTCCCAACACAATTAATTCTTGCACACCCAAATCTATTGCCATATTTAGACCCATGATGCAAGCTTCATACTCAGTGGTGTTATTTGTACAAAAGAAGCGAAGTCGAGCTGTTGCAGGGTAATGTTTCCCTGTGGGCGATATTAAAATTGCCCCAATCCCTGTGCCTTTGGTGTTGGTTGCTCCATCAAAGTACAATTATCAGGCTTGATTTCCATTTGAACCTACTTCCTCAATTGAGTTAATCTCTTAATCTAGAAAATATGTATCCAATGGTTCATAATCACCATCGACTGGGTTCTCTGCCAAGTGGTCTTCCAAAGCTTGGGCTTTGCAGTGCGAGTGACATATATAATGTCATATTCAGTGAGCAAAATTTGCCATTTCGCGAGTCTGCCAGTTGGCATTGACTTCTAAAAAATATGTACTTTAAAGGATCCATCCTTGATATGAGATAAGTTGTGTAGGACAATAATTAATGCCTTAACTTTTGAGCTACCCAAGTTAGGGCGCAACACGTCCTTTCCAAAAGGGGGTGTTGACTCGACTTAACTAGTGAATTTCTTGCTCAAGTAGTAGATAGCCTGCTCCTTCCTTCCTGTAGCATCATGTTGACCGAGAATACACCCAAAGGAATTATCTGTTACTGAAAGATATAGAAAGAGAGGCTTGTCAGGTTCAGGCGGTAGCAACCAACGGGAGGGTGGACAAATACTCCTTGATTTTTTCAAAAGCTCGTTGACAATCTTCTGTCCATCTGACAGCAACATCCTTTTTCAGAAGTTTGAAAATAGGCTCACATGTGGTTATGAGTTGAGCAATAAACCCGCTGATGTAGTTCAACCTCCCAAGTAGACTCATGACTTCGGTCTTATTTTTTGGGGATGGAAAATCTCGAATGGCTTTTATTTTGGAGGGATCCAATTCGATTCCCCTTCTACTGACAATAAAACCCAGAAGTTTTCCAAATGGAACTCCGAATGCACATTTTGCTGGATTAAGCTTGAGGTCATATCTTCGCACTCTTTCCAAGAATTTTCTCAGATCTTGCACATGATCAACTTGTGTTTTAGACTTGATGATTACGTCGTCGACGTATACTTCAATTTCTTTATGCATCATATCATGGAACATGGTGGTCATAGCCCTCATGTAAGTCGCCCCAGCATTTTTAAGACCAAATGGCATGACCCTGTAGCAATAAGTTCCCCATGGAGTGGTGAATGAAAGAGTTTTTCAGCGTCCTCTTCATCCATCAAGATTTGATGATACCCCGCATAACAGTCCACAAAAGATTGCGTCTCGTGTTTTGCACAATTATCAACTAGGATATGGATATTTGGCTATGGAAAGTTGTCTTTTGGACTATCCTTGTTCAAATCCCGATAGTCAACACAAAATCTTGTCTTTCCATCCTTTTTTGGCACAGGAACAACATTTGCCAAACAAGTTGTGTAACTAATAGCTTGGATCACCTTTGCATTTAGTTGTTTCATTATTTCTTCCTTGATTTTTTCACTCACATCCGGTTTAAATTTCCTTTTTTTTGTTGGACGGTTGGAAAATCAGGATAAACATGCAACTTATGAACCACTAAATCAACACTCAAACCTGGCATGTCATCATAAGACCAAGCAAATACATCTTTGTACTCAAACAAAAGTTGTATATTGCCTCTCTAATTTCCTGATTGATATGTAAACTTATTTTTATTTCCTTAACATCCTCGGAACTTCCCAAATTGATTGTCTCAGTTTCACTAAGATTAGGCTTTGGTTTGTGCTCAAACTGTTCCAGTTCCCTATTAATTCCCTAAAAGCCTCTTCTTCATCATATTCCACCTCTTGACTTGGTGATTCAAGAATAAACAACTCTTTGAAATCAGGGAGTGAATTCCGCATGCATGTCATGTTATCAAAGCCGTCATTTACAGAACTGTGAAAAATAGAAAATAAGAATAAGAGAGGAAAAAAAAAAAAATTACTATGAAGCTGAAATTTCATTTCATTGACATCAAAAGGGACAGAAGGGTTGACAATAACAAAATACTTTGAACTATTCGGACCACAACCCTGAGAACAACAAAATACAAAAGAGTAGCAAAACAAACTACCACGACTCCTTCCTTATGGGGAAAGGAGTGGCTTCCCAATTGTTTAACTCAACACCTGAGCCCACGAGCTGCATATTGGCATGACTTGTGCCTTCACCAACTTGGACCATATTTACTTCACAAAACAACTGACTGAGATCCTCAATGATTTCTTTAATATCTTCAGGAGTGAATGAATCTTTCAATTCTGAACCCTGCGGTTTGATAAAAGAATGAGAAATATGGGGAATCGGTTGTGGCAACGACCAATCAATCCTTTTGTGGTTCTTAGCTTTATCTCCATTTTTCTTGCTTTGTTTGTATCAGAGGCCAGAGGTGCCTTGGTTTCCTAAAAGAGTAATGGGATCCACGATTCCTTGCGAATATACTCCCAAACCTTTACCGGGTTGATAACCATATTTGAGCATCGTTGTTGCTACCATTGAAGCGGAAGAAGAGATACATGATTGGATGATAGATTCTCCTTCTTTACAGCGATCGACCGACACAACCTCAAAAGACTGGTAAACAACAGAATCACATCCTTCCTTTGCCTCAATGTATGGGACGGATGGATCTCTGTAAATAGGTGAATCATCTTCTCCATGAACAGTGATTTCCTGATTGTTGTATTCAAACTTGACAACTTGATGTAGAGTTGATGGGACGGCTCGAGCCATGTGGATCCATGGCCTTCCTAGTAGAAAATTATAAGATGTTTCCATATCCATTACTTGGAACACAATCGTAAAGACTACTGGCCCAATTGTCATGTTTAACTTGATTTCACCAATGGTATCCCTCCTTGAGCCGTCATAAGCTCGCACAAATACATTACTGGGGCGAATCTGTCAGTGTAACTTTCAAGCTTTGCAGCGTAAAGATAGAGTATTCTACCCCTGACCCTCCATCTATCATGACCCTCTTTACATAGTAACCTTCACATGTCACTGTAAGATGCAAAGCTTTGTTGTGTCCAGCTCCCTCCTTGGGCAACTCATCATTAGTGAAAGTGATGGCGTTTGACTCGAAGACGCGCTTGGTCATATTCTCCAACTGATTTAGTGTGGTCTCTTTTGGCACATGTTCTTCATTTAAAACCTTATTCAACACAAGACGATGTTCTCTTGAGTGCAAAAGTAGAGACAACAGTGAAATCTGTGCAGCCGTCTTCTTCAATTGTTCCACGATAGAGTAATCTAGAACCTTAAGCTTTTTTAGAAATTCTACATTTTCTTCCTCAGTAACTGCTTTCTTTAGTGGTACTTGGATATTTTCAGTCATCTTCCCTTTTCTTAATTATTTTGGAGAATACACATCTTCCAGAGCGTGTCAAACCTCCCGCTTCATCAACTTCTTTCGACAATCTCTTTCCTTGATAAACCACTGCAGTTTTGTTATAGTTCCAAGGGACAGCCTTTGAATCAATTACTGGAAGCTGTTGAACAGGCTTAACAAAAATAGGCTCTTTCATCTTGGTCAAGCCACTTTGGTCATGTGTGTAATGAAAAGCCTTTTGATACATACAACTTTGGCATAGCTGCTCGAACTTCAATCCCCTTTGAAACCCCGGGACGCACAAGACTTTGGTGTCAAGATTGACACCTTCCGCACTCAGAGAGGCAACTGGTTTTAAACTCTTCATTGACTTGTCTTCTTCTCCAATCTTCCTAAACAACTTTCCCATTTTGCTGAGGAGTCTGTACTCTTGATCATCACAAAACCATACCCACTAAGTTGTTTTCAGCTGGAAGTGGGTTATTGGTCACATTGGGAGTGTTTTGATCATCTGTCACAACAACAACTCCATGCTCGATCAGCTTCTCTATTGCTCCCTTCAAGGTCCAACAATTATCAGTGCTGTGTCCTGGGGCTCCTGAATGGTATTCACATCTTTCATTGGCTTGGAAACCTGGAGCATTTGGATTCAGACGATGTGGTGGGATGCACTCAATCGCTCCTATTTTCTTAACTTCTGAAACAAGCTGGAGTACGACTCCCCCAATGGAGTGAATTTCTTTTTCTGTGCTTGATCTTGAGCATAATCCGCATAAGAGGAGAGTTGTAAGGGACTTGATAGGGTGGCCGTTGTGGGCGAAAGTTTCCTTGAGATGGGGCCCGAAAATGTGGGCGATTGGGAGGATGCACATATGACTGAGCATTTAAGACCGGGTACGGAGATGGAGATACTGGATATTGAGGAGCATAAGGGTAGTAATGCTGAGGATAGCTAAGTTGTCCCTGAACTGATGTGTAAGGACAATTAGACTTTCTCTGAGCTCCTCTTGACCCTGATGCCAGTGAAATAACTTCCTCTTTCCTTTTACGATTTCCAAAACTTGTTGAACCACCTTGAATGGCCTGTGTGGTAGCTTTGATTGCTGCTTGGCTCACGATCCTTCCTGTTTTGAGACCACTTTCGACCATTTCCCCAATTTTGATTGCTGTGTGAAACGGTCTTCCCATTGCGGCTGTGAGGTGGTGGAAGTAGTCAGGATCTTGAGCCTCTAGGAAGATATCAACCAATTCTTGCTCATTTAATGGGGGCTTAACTCGGGTTGCTTGTTCCCTCCATTTGATAGCATATTCTCTGAAGCTTTCACTTGGTTTTTTTCTTGTATTGGAGATTGTATTACGATCTGGCATAATGTCGACATTGTACTGAAATTGTCTTAACAAAATCTTGATCCATATCATCCCATATGTGCCAGTGGGAAATCTCTTGATCTATATACCATTCTGAGGCAACACCAGTCAGGCTTTCACCAAAATAAGCCATGAGCAGTTCTTCTTTACCCCCTGCACCCCTTAAGGTGGGCTATGGGATCACCGTGTCCGTCATACTTATCAAACTTAGGGGTTTTGAACCCAGGTGGCAGGTGGACATTTGGGAACATACACAAGTCTTTGAATGCGACACTTTTGTGACATCCTAACCCTTGCATGCTCTTCATGTGTTGCTCGATGCTTTTCATTTTTTTCAACATTTCTTCTTGCTCTGAGCTAGGAGTGGGCCTCTCAACATCAATAGGGGAACCGAATTGAACAGAGTTAGGGCCCCCAAATGCTATCCCAGGAGTATAGTACTGCTCCGGATGAGTGTGGTGAATTGTCCGTCTTGAGCTGCTCTTTGCGTCACAGTCGGTTGTGGGAGTGTATAGACCGGTGCAGCTGTTGTGACAGTGGGAGTATTCCTAAATGGCATGCCTTGAGGACGTGTTGTTGATGGCCCGGCCCACAATTATCAAATGGACCATACCCTGGAGGGAAGAAAGGTTCTGATATTGGGACCTGAGAAGATGAAGATCGAATACTAGTGATCTCAGGAAAACCAGGAATAGACGTTGGTGGTTCTTGTCCATTGGCCCAGGCTTGCCACAATTGTGCCATAATATGTCTCAGCGTCCGATTTTCTTCAACAGTGACTGTCTCTCTTGTGTTGAATCAATTGGAGTGTCCGCTGGATTCACCATAGTTTCAGTATTGGTTGTCATTGACGCTCTTACCTTAGACCTGGTAAAGTACGGGTGCTCTGCCAGTTTACCACAAACCTAACCACCGAAAGCTAACTAGAGTTGATGTGAAATGAACAAACTTGTTAGGGGTTAGACAATTTTATAAATTAATCACACACTTATTAATCACATAGTAACATGGGTCCGGAAGGCCATTGTTTCATCCCATCTTTGCTTTGCTTATTGTCCTTTTTTTTAAGAAAAAAGAAAAAGTTTTGAAAAAAAATAAATTCTGATCGGACCCTTTGGAGGTTGCCTACGTATCATGTTATTGCATGAATCAGATCATTACGTAGTTCAAAAATTTAGACAACTCAAACAGATTAATTTGGAATTCATTCACCAAAACTTCAAGAAAACAACAAAATCAAAAGGTTTAAAAACAACCCGAATCAACATACTATCCTTAAATACCAAATTTTAAACTAAGAACCAAGTCTTTCAACAAACAAAATGAAACGAACAACAAAAACAACTAAAACTTCTCTTCAATCTTCATCACTTTCTTGGGGCTTTCTTTTTCCTCCCAAGGTCTCATACAAATTCAGAAACACCTTCGGCAAATGGGGAACAATGGTCCGTGCTTGCTCAGCCACTTCTTGATCATTCATACGACGCTGATTTTTAATAACATAGGAGGTTTGCTCTGCTAATTGATGAACTTGAAGTCTAGCCCTTCCCATGTTTTGATGACAGTCATTTAACAAAGCCTGATGATTACCCAGATTATTCCTCAAGAGGGCCTCTCGCCCTTCTGCTGCTTCAAGTTGATGGCGAAGTGTTCCTCTTTCGATGATCAATTGTCTTTGCCCCTCTTTTGATGCCTCTAAGCCCCTCTTCAATCGAGAGATCTCAAAATTCTGCTCCCTTTTTATCTGTCGTGCCAAGTGGATTCTATTATCCAATTCCTCCTCCAATCGGGCTAGTCTTCCCTCTGCATGCTTCAATTCTCCTTCCATATCTTGCAACTCTAACTTGTGATTTTTTCCTCTTTGGACCTGTACTTCTTGCCGTGCAATGGTTGCTTTGGCCTTCTCCAACTCTTTTTTCAATTGTCTTATTATATGTTGATCTCTTCTTTTTCTGCTGGATCCTTCAGGAGTGTCACCAAATGTCATTGGATCACGAAACCACGATAGGTACCCAGGAACCACCTTTCCTTTATCTTTCTCCACAACCATTTCACTTAGCTCAGAAATAATACTCCCGTACCAAATCTTCATAATCTCTTCGCTGTTAAAAGCAAAACTTGGTGGAGTGTCATATGCAAACCTACTCATATCATCATTGGGTGGGATTTCTTGAACTCTGGCTAGTTGACGCATAACCCGAAGTGGGGCATATGGTTGAACACCTCTAAGACCAATCAACACAAGAAACGAGATACCACTAGACATGCAAATGATATCCTTAGCCGGGAACCAGTAATAATTCCACATTATTTCATCAGATGTGATCACTTAAAGTTTTTCTTCACACGCTATTATTCCTTTTGGAAAATCAATTTTGGCTTCCCTTTCCTTATGAGAGGAAACATAGTTGCACCAATCTGGAGTAAACGTAAGCGCACGATCATGGTGATAAAGGTGTTCCAAACCATATTTGGAGCAAAATATTACAGCCTTCAAAATACATTTCCCCACTTAAACATTTAGTTAATGCACGAAACATATCTGCCAGAATCATAGGAATAATAGTTGGATTTTCCATTGTGGTCAACGCCTTCACCACACCAGCCAGACGAAGGTCAATATGCTTGTCCCTTTTGGGGAAAATAATGAGCCCCAAAAATGCGACCATAAAAGCAAAACATCCATTTGCCTTCCAAGCTTCTTCACCCCCTTGATTACTCAACTGGTTCCGATAGTTCTTGAAACCATCCCTTCGACCGTATCTCTGGTATAGAAAGTCTAAAGAGACCCACCCATTTTTCAAACTCTCTTTCTCTATTTGATTAATTTTGAGCAGTTCAAGAAATTTTTTGGCATCAACAAGTTTTGGAATTATGGGTCTTTTATTGCATAGATCAGCACCTCGAAAAGTAGACCCCTTCCCCATGAAGCCAGCAATTTCTTCCAAAGTTGGTGTCATCTCACAGTCAGAAAAACAAAAGACATTTTTGGGATTCCAAAAAGGAATCAATGACTCGACCACATCCCTTCTAGGGTCAATCTCCATAAGATGTACTAAATGCCCCATATGTTCCTTTACTCTTTTTTTCTCATGACTTCCCATGTCTGTCCACCATTGCCATAAATCTTTTGGTATAGTATCTACGATCATGAACTCTGGAATTCCTTCGCTTCTAGGCCCTTTTGAACCTTGTCCTTTTGTCGATGGTGCCATTTGTACCTTTAAATAGAATCAAATAATGGTTTTTTATGACAAACTCTAACACACTGAAAAAAAAAAATTTAAAAAAAAGTTTTTTTTAAAGAAAATAAAATAAACACCAATTTTTACAAATACGAACCCTTGAAGGATGCCTACGTATCTTTTTTAGTGAGAATCAAGTGGCGTAGTTCATAAAAGAAAAACTTCTCTGGAAAGACTACCCCTTTTATTTGACCCTTTTTTTTAAAAAAAAAAAAAAAAACTAAACTCGCAAAGCTATTTTGAAGATGGTCAACAATGTCAAAGCCTTCTGAACCAACTATTTTTTACATAGCATATAACATGAACATTTTGGTCTAGCATGAATAGATATCTTAATTTCGCTAGGTCAAATGTACATGAAAAAAAAACAGCATACCAGAGACATTTTATCTAGGTTTAACATTTAGGAAGGTGTCTAGACTGGCCTACTCGAGCGGACAACTCGAGTCGGGGAGGGTCAGCGTACCGGTAGCAGAGCTATTCCGGCTTAACTGGTGGTCCAACCCCGCCTAACCTGTGTAACAACCTAGAATCAGGAGCGTAACCGCACACTGACTCATCCTAGACAGAAGTCCTGTGGAGCGTAACCGCACACACAGTGTATAACAAAATTACAGAGACTCAGAGGGTGTGCGAGAGAGAACAATTTATATACAATACAATATCAAACGATAAATTGCTGAAATAACACAATTAGCATCCAAACATAAAATTTATCCAAATAAACAAAATAGCCAAAAAAAAAGTTAATGTACAAAGCTCGAATTCTAAAAGAAGGGGTTGTCCCAGCGGAGTCGCCAAATCTGTCACACCTTTATTTAATTTTTTTTAATTGTTGAGGATATGACGGGTTTTTATATATTTATTTATTTATTTTAGAGTCGCCACTTGAAATTGAGTTTTTTAGGTGTTTCAAGTCACCAGATAGTTCTTAATTTAAAATAAAAAACTTTTTTTTTTTGGGTCTACGAAAAACAGAGATTGGGTAAGGAATTCTGTTGACCGGAGGGAAGGTATGAGGCACCCCCGAGTCCCGTGGTTCTAGCACGGTCGCTTTATTAACTTATATTTGGCTAAAATAATTTATTTATTTAATTTGGATAAAAGGGGGAAAAATTAATTACTATTTTTTTAAAAAAAAATGATTGGCCTAAGAGCGTAACCGCACACAAGACCTTTCTTTTAGAAAAGAAATACACACCAAGGATCGTAACCGAACACATGATGGTATTTAAAGTTTTAATTTTTTTTTTAAAAAAAACAATAATTAATTACTCAAAAAAAAAAACGTCATGAATGGATAAAAGAAAATGGTGCAACATATAAACCAAGAAATGATTAGTTTTATTTATTTATTATTATAAAAAAAAATTCTAGCATTTATTTATGGTTTAGCAAAGAAAAAAAATTACTACTAGACAATGAGAACAAAAGAAAAATTACAAAATTACAATTGAACACTCTTTAAACTAATGATATACTAGTTTAATTTTTTTTTTCATATATATATATACTGATAAAATTTAAGAAATAACCAATTTGGTAAAAAAAAATTATATATATAAATGACTACCTTGACTTATTTGATAAAAGATTGCAAAATAACAAATTTTTAATTGTTGAATTATTAAGTCAAGTTAGTCAATTTGTATTTTTACTTTAATAATCAATTCAAAATTATTATTTTTTTTAGAGATTTTTTTTTTAAAAAAAAAAAACAAAACATATTTATTTTTTTTTTTTATAGAAATAACCAGATTTTATTTTTTTACAGAAATAACCAGATTTACATTTTTTTGCAGAAATAACCAGATTTACATTTTTTTTTGCAGAAATAACCAGATTTACATTTTTTTTTGCAGAAATAACCAGATTTACATTTTTGCAGAAATAACCAAATTTACATTTTTTTTTCTTTTGTTGCAAAAATGACCAGATTAAACCCTTTTGCAAAAATAACTAGTTTTACGTTTTTTTTATATATTTTTTCTTAAGTTCATTCCTTAAAAAGAAAGTTACCGAAAACCTAAAAGATTTGCAATTGTTATATTTTAATTACTTTTTTTATTTTATTTTTTTATTTTTTACTTACTAAAGCTAAAATTTAAGCTAAAAATGATTAATAATATATATGTACATCATAATAAACATAATCATATGAAAAACACTATAGAATAATAAACTAATAGAAATATACAAACAAAGTAACATAAGGATAAACATAATCATACGAGAATTATAATAAGCTTAGCAAAAAATATCAACAATTTTTCAAAAAAAAAAACATAACAATAACATAAAGATTACATTGAAATGTAAAAAAAGAAATACCTAGAGTTGATGACAAGCAAATATAGGAGCAAATTTAATTGAATTCCCTAGACAACCCAATAGAGATATCTTCTTCTTCTTCTTTTTCTTTTAGAAGAAGAAATTTTTTAAGTAAGTATTTTTGCAATTTTCTTTCTATATCTTCCTCCTTTTCTTTCTTCCTCAAGGGGGTTTAAATAGGTGATCCACATTAATATTCACCTTTCTTGAAAACTTAAGAGCCAATGCATGCATTGGACTCTTTGTTTTCCCAAGGTGCCACCCAAGATGGCCAATGAAATTCTTTTCTTTTTTTTTTTAATTTTTTTTTTTAAGAAAAAATCAGATTAATTGCATAATTCTTTTGCCCTTTTAGATGACCCATTTACTTTATTCATTAATTGAATATAGTTATATGGGTCATCAGAAAATAATAGGCCCAATGTCATTTAGATGACCCATTTCTTTTATTCATTGTTTGAATAATAGTTAATGGGCCATCTGAAAAAATTTAAAATAGGCCCAAATGTTGACCCATTTCATCAAGACCCAAACAAATTGACCCACTAACACAAAATCTAAACATCTAAACAATTTTAAAGATCAAACACAACAAAATAATGCAGGAAAAAAGTCAAAATAAATAAATAATAAACATAAAAATCGAAATAAAAACAAAATAATAATACTTCAAGCAACTCATCAACATGATAAACTTAAAGAACATTAATAACATAATCCGACATCAAACGACTTATATGGTCAAACAAAAAAGATAATGATGAATATGGTAAAGATTGAGAGGGGGGAGAAAGATTGACATAACTTCCGGGTAAATGAAGGTCGCCGGAAAACTTTGCCGGAAATTTTTTTGATGGATTTTGAACTTAAAATTTATATCAAATGATAGCCCTTGAAGAGCTCTACACATTTATGTAAAGGGTTTGGGATGGGGATGACCGGAACTTTATAAATCTAAGGAAAGAGTAAAAATTTATATTTGGTTTTCCTTAGATCTACGGAGTTTGGCTATAGATATGGATGAAAGGTTTGTAGATTTAGGTAGAGGAGGATGAAAGGAAAAGATGGTAAATTTTTAAAAAAAATTCCGGCCAAAAAGGGGTGGCCGGCCGGCGGCATGGTGGCGGTAGCGGTGGTCGGCCGGCGGCATGGTAGTAAGGGGAAGAAGAAAGGGACAAAAATCTAAAATAAAAATTAAAAGAAAATGCTAATTTTTTAGAGTTTTGTATTTTTGTTTGGGTCCAATAATAGCCCTTGGATCAAATATCATGAATGGTTGAGATTCAATCTTGACCATTTCTATGGACCGGGTCAAGATCAATTGGGCCATCAGAATTGATTTAAATCAGCCCAATTTAAACAAAATTGGGTCATTTGAGCCAATAAAATAATAAAAACAAATACCAAAAATTCAAAAAAATAAAAAAAAATTCTTACAAAAAATATTATAGGAGTAAAATAAATACGTCAAAAATTAGGTGTTCACAGTGCACAATTTTATTAGGATTAGGTTTGTTCAATTTGTTCAAACTAATGTTTTCATATGTAAACAAACATCATAAGTGTCTCATCAAAGTAATATACCTTCTTCTGCTTTATTTCGCTCTCTTTATACCGAATCAATAAAATACTGCAAGGGATAATTTTTTTCGGTACATCAATGCCTCCCTCCACCTTAGATGCTAATGTTGTTGCCTCCCCTATTGTTAATCACTTGATTCAATTCAACTCATCATCTCAAATTCCCATTAAACTGATTGGCTTCATCGCATGGACAGCCTATAATGTCATGCTACTTCATGGAGATGACCTCTATAGTCATATCACCAGCACCAAGGTGTCCCCTCTAACAAAAAGTCGTCATTAATGAAATTGAAAATGTCAACCCTAAGTACAAGGATTGGTTTCGACAAGATAAAATGATTCAAAAGACACTTATGGCCTCTGTTAATGCCACAGTCGCATCCATCATTGCTTCAGCAAAAAACTCCAAAGATGTATGGGATCACCTTACACCTTAAAAAAGAAGTCTCAAACCCACATCTTTATCATTCATCACCATATCCGTCGAGTTAGATAAGACAAAAAATCTATTGTTGACTATAACGTATGAAGAACTTGCAAAACCAATTCACAAGTCAATAACGAAGAAATTGTGGTTAAAATATTGAGTGGCCTTTTTCTAGAGTTCTATGAGATTTCGTCAGCAATATAGACATGAGACTCTCGAATTAGCTACGCTGAACTGTTTGAAAAACTTCTTGATCACGAATCTTTACTCAAACATGAGGACATAAACACTATAACCACTCAAGTGACTGCAACATTTTTCTTGATGAGTAACATATTCCCAAGCAGCCCAACATAATATTTGACGCCCGCCCAGCAACAATAACTGCAGTCCCCAACCAGACAAACCATCAAAACACCATTCTAAAGGTTCTCAATGGCGTAATTTCCCAGAACAACCCTCACATGTCCATTATAAGTTATGTCACAATTTTAGGCATACAAAAATGTATTTCGATCCCAATCCCATAACTATTTTGAAGCATAGTCTAATTTTGTTGCCTAAACACCAGCACATAAACCTGTGATTGTCTACTCGGGTGTATCTCACCACAATACCTATGATTCAAACTCCATGAACAATGTTTAGCACTTCAACGGGATCGAGAACATGACGATGGGTAATGGTAATGTCATTCCAATTACTCAAACTGGTATGAGTCAATTATATGCATCAAATAAGACCTTCAGTTTCTCTACTATTGTATGTGCTCCTACTATCAAGTGTAACCTTCTTTCGGTTTCTCAATTTTCCAAGACAATCTAACCTCAATCGAGTTTTTTCCTTTAAATTTTCTTGTGAAGGATATGACTATGGGAACTCCTCTTTTATATGCAGCCCTGATAAAGGAGGATTGTAGGAATGGTAGTCAATGTCTCACCCAACCATCAGTGTTTCTACGAGACCTTCCTTACATCAATAATTTCAGTCTCTCTTATTCTTTGAATGACAATTTCACTTATTGTAATTCTTGGTTTTGCAATTAAGCCCATAGATTTCCATTTTTTTTCAAACGCATTGTCCAACAAATCTCCATTTGAAACACTTAACGGTGATCTTTGGGGACCCTCCTCGGTACTCTCAATTGATTAGTATAGAAAGTACATCCGGTTATAAACAATGAAGCTAAAAAAAATTTCACACCTTACATACTGTGCTTGAAAAACATTTTAATAAAAAAAATGCTTACCATTTATACCGATGAAGGAAGAGAATAGCAAATACTAGACCCATACCTTCATTCCAATGGCACACAACACCTTGTTTCTCCACCATACACACCTCAAATGGATGTCATGACTGATAGACGTCATTATCACCTAATTGAGACAGCCAAAACACTAGCTGCCTTACGGTTTGATTTTTGGTCATTTGCTTCTCATCATGTCTAATATCTTATCAACTTTCTAACTACTAGCACATTTAATAGAAGTCACCATTTGAAGTTATTTTCAATGAAAAACCAGCTTACACATCTCTTCATATATATGGTTTTTTGTGTTACCCGTGACTTCAACCATGTACCAAAAATAATTCCGAACCCGTGGTTTCTCCATTACTTCTCATTCCCACAAGTATGTTGACCCTACATGTTACAAAAATTTTCTCTATTATAATATCAAATTTTTTGAAGATGTTTTCCATTTGACTGTATGTTTTCTCACTTTAAACAAAACATTGTTCTTTAGCATAGAAAACAGTTCTTTCTAAAATTTAGTGTAACCTTTTCTCTTATCCAGAAACAACATTTGATAAATACATGCTGAGACGCATTCTCAATTCGTGTCGCACAGGAGAACTGCCAAAAGGCATATTACCCCATAAATCAGGAATAAGGTAATACCTTCATTACTTCATTACCCTCTTCTTCTGATAGGTATGTGCTCACCCTCAGCCCCATTCTGTTTTCTAGAGCCAACTTCTCTAATCTCCATAAATCAATGTCAACCAATTAATCACGTCTATCGGCATCAATCACCCTCATCATCTTCACTACCACCACCATCTCTTAGTTTAACTCTCCCATATGAACCTATTGTTATTATTCTACTCATAGAACATTGTAATTTTGTAAAGAGATCGCAAAGAAAAACATCTTAAAGCAACAAAAAATGGTTAACTACATCACAATACTTCTTCACTACTAGTTTGAGAAACATCATGCATTCATCTTAATCTGACACTTAACCACCTCCCTCCCAAAAAACTCAACTCAAGTCCAAAAGTTTCTGGAGTTGTTGATGTATAGCATACTCCATCATGAGATTAGCTTATTCATATTTCAAACAGTGAACAAAAGCTTTTACAACAAGAAAAAAACAGCACAAATCGCCCACAATACTACCCTTCCGTCTCCATCCCCACTAATAAATAGTATCTCTGTTCAACTTAGAAAATCTACACAATAAAACAATGCTCCAACTTTGCTAAGAGATACAAAAATACACAAAGAAAAAAACAAGTATGTAGCAAGATATTCAGCAATTGCATCCTCTATACTAGGAAAGAGCACCTCTAAACCCTATCATCCTTCACTAAATTTCTCCATATTCAAACTCATGGCTGCACCTATATATATTGATTACATGAGACTAATCCAACTTGAACAAATAGAAAATCACTTCGATCAAAACCAGGCAGTTAAAGGCATCAAAAACTTTTGTTTGAAAACTACTTTGAAGTGTGTAATTACATTCTTTCATTATTTTTTGATATGAATGTGTAGACAAAATTCTATTATCCCCAACTCACAACTCTATCATTTTTTTCTTAAATAAGGATATCGAATTTTTTAATAAAAAACGTTCACCTACAAGAGTATTTTAAAGAGAAGAATAAATGAGCTAAGTGCAAACTAAAGAAACAAAGAATAGTACTATAACAAATGAATGCACGAAATTTTATTTGAGTTAATGAAGTTGATTAGTAGAATGACGTTGATTATTGCACCTAAGGATTCTATAACTAAATCGTTGAAAGGTATGATCAATAGGTATTTTTCTAACCTTCCTAAAATTTTCTCTCAGCTCTTCTTGTGTTATTTCCATTTTATATCAGTAATTTCTATTCCGTAATAGAGTTCAATTTTTTCTTAAGATAATCACGATAAAATTCCCCACAATTGTTTAGTTATATTTGATTTATCTGATTTTATTGGATCATAACAAAAATGTAAACCCTACTACATTAATAGATAAACCAGATAAAAATATATAATATAATACAAAAAAACAAAGGTCAATACAAATTGCCATCGGATAGTCCATATCAGAGTTCTCGTCTGCCATTGTTCTGACCTCTTGAAAGCTCGAACTTCTAAAGGAAATTCATACCTTTCTAGAAAAAAACCTTTTTTCTCATAGTTATTAGAACAATAATTATGCTTTATTAATTTTTTAAAAATAAACAAGTGTGTAAGAAAAAA
Organism: Solanum corneliomulleri; assembly: GCA_027704805.1. Taxonomy (NCBI): domain Eukaryota; kingdom Viridiplantae; phylum Streptophyta; class Magnoliopsida; order Solanales; family Solanaceae; genus Solanum; species Solanum corneliomulleri. The sequence continues at coordinate 20,535,274 of JAKWIY010003055.1, read as the reverse complement.
TATATACATGTAAGGCACAAAGAAAAATAAAATGAAGGGCGTAATAGGGACTTTGAGAAGAAGAAGATACCATAGATCAAAAACTAAGAAGAGATCCAAACCTTTGATAGCTGATAAAATAACAACAATCAAGAGAAGTGTAGTAATGCTATTTATCATTAAAAAAGAAGAACCTTGAAGTTGGTGTTAATGGTAGCTATGAAGAACATCCTCAGCAGCTACAACAAGAAGGAAGAGAAAGAGTAGGTGTAGGAATAGGAAAAGTGATGAGCTCATTAAGGAAACCCTATTGTAGGGTCTTTGTTATATTCACCTTGTCTGGTCACTTTTGGTCCGATCAGGTTCCTATTTGTATTATGGAACTTGGCCCAATTTCTTTAATTAAAAAAAAGTAAAAATTAGACAAATCACATAGTATAAGAAAGAAATTATTTTCTATTGCTACTCTTTCATTAATCATTAAAAATTCATTTTTTGAGTGTCTTTCGAATGCATAATATAGCAGGTGGATACTTTAATTAATAATGGTGGATAATTAAATTATTAAGTTGTTATTATTAGTTTAATGCGTTAAACAAGGGATTAAAAATGAAAATTATAATTGAATTTGAATTCCAGAAATCACGCGTATGTTTCTTCCTTCAACCAGTCAGTCGTTCATAAACCTCTAACTGAATTATAATTTTTTAATTTTAAATTGTCAAACCTTCTCCCAGTTCTTAGATGAAGCAGTAAAAGTTTGATTCAACCAATTTTATGCAGTTCCAATGGAACCAATTATGCCAGACAAAAGTGATTGGACAGCTCCGGAATGTGTTTTGAAAGAAGTCGTCTTGCCACCAAGATACAAAAAAATGTCTATTAGACTAAGAAAAAAAGGAAGAAAAATCTAGACGAAAAGCTAACCACAAAAACGAATTGTTGTGGAAAGCATATATCTCAAACAAAATGTCTCTTTTTAGAATATTTTTACATGGTAACTAACTCTAGTCCAACTCGGTATTATGTTACTCCCAATTGATTAAGTTATTAAAACATTATGACTGAATTACTGTAATATACTGGATAACTCAAAACTCACATTCAAACTGGGATTGCAACATTATTATCATATAATGACACATTCAAGAACATTATAATCTGATTTGGAACATGTAAATAACTAATTCATAATAATCTGCCAATGTTCTAGAAACCGTAGGTCTTGTTATAGTAAGGGAATCAAGTATCTGACTAAATTCTAGGGACCTAATGGGTGAAAGTAACCCACTAGTGAAATCTCACATGCTTCAAATTCCACATAGAATTCTTTAAATTTTGGGGCTGGAACTGATGAAAACTCGTTGCATTCTCGTACTAGGTTTTTTGACCTATTTCTCCTTCTACACTCTAACTTTTCTTAGTTTTGATTAGTGATTTGACTTAGGTAAGTTTTAGTTATGTTTCTAGGCTAAAACTAACAAAAATCACATACTTTAAAGTTAATATGAGTAGCTTAGGAGTCTACCGAAATTGTAAAAGACCAAAAGACCCCTGATTTAAGCTACTGACGAGACTTACGAAGGCCAAATGCACAGACCGTGAAAAGGAGCACGGACCATGAAGTGGGACGTGGTTCTTGATCCAGTGACCTCTAGTTCGGGGGGCCTTCTTCACGGGCTCTACCACGGATCATATGAAGGACCACAGGTCGTGAAGGCCCTAGTGGTCTTCACTTGGTCGAGTGGTATGAGAGCCTTGCTTAACGTGCCCTCCCACGGGTCGTTTGAAGGACGACGGACTGTAAAGGTGTATGAGTTCTTCACTTAGGCCTGGGAGTTTAAGGGTTAGCTAGGGGGCGTTTACACCCTCGGTTCTACGGACGCCACCACGGTTCATTGTCAAGATCATAGACTATGAAGGGTCCTGTGGTCTAACATCAGGACATGGAGTCCAACTCCTCCACCACAGGCATGTCAATAGATTATGGTCCCTATCACGGTCCGTAAACCTTACAGTGGATCAGTGTCCAAGTGAGATTTCTTTAATTTTTTTCTGGGTCTGGTTTTCAAGGTGTTACCGCGGGATGCATTAATTATTTAGTCGCGAAATAAAATTTGAGATAGAACTGTCTGTGAATGATTTGCGATGAAAAGATACTTTTCTCAAATCAGAGGAGCAGGTCTACAATGCGGACCCGTGCCCTGATTTGCCTAACTTTTTCTTTCTTTGTTTTCGAGCCCCAGTTTGCCTAAATTTGATTCTTTTTCACAAATTCTATTTAGATTTAGATACTCAGCATGTGTACATAAGAATCTATCCATAAAAAACACTAAAATTGACACGATTTCCTCAAGAACTCAACAATCTCATGTTAACTCAAACAAAAGTCAATATTCAAGAACACAATTCAAAATCATCAACTTCAAACTTTCTAGAACGAACTTTCCTGAACTAAACATGATTGGAGCATGGGTGAACAAACTCAAGGCTACAAAGGCTCACATACCTCGTAGGGATCTCCTCTTTACAAAATCCACGACCTTTGCTTCAAGACTTGACGATTCCTTGTCTTTTCTTCTCCTTTCTCCTCTTTTTTTTTTCTCTTCGGTCAAAATCCTAACTCAAATCTCAAAAGCGTAAACTGACCAACTTCATTTTAGACCCCCAACTAATTATCAAAAATGAAATTAGGTCTTTGGATATGGAAAGGACCAAATTACCCTTCAACAATCTGGATTAGATTTTTCGTATCCAAGCACCCAACTTCAAATGGGCATATCTCACTCATACAAATACGGAATTAAGCAAACTTGACGGCGTTTGGAAGATAATTCAAATATATTTCCTACGACATGTGGAAGCACACCAAACTCATCTTGAGGCAGGAGTTATGGTCGTTTGAAGTTGACCAAAATTCTCTCTTAACTTAATTTAGCCATTTTCTAAATTTTTCATTGTTTAAAAACATGACTCTTTCTAATTCTTGCTCTTTCTAGTTGTGAGATTTACATTGGCCTAATTAGGTGTTCGTTAGCTTGATTTTAATAAGGGTAGTGTGATTGTTCAAAATGGTTCAGAATCGTTTATAGTATCGAATGTGAAGGCTAAGCAAGATCTTGATCCAGTTATGATTGATTTGAAAAAGTAGGTCTCCAAAAAAGTCGTTGAGGCTTTCTCCTAAAGGGCAGATGCTTCCTTCAATACAAAGATTGATTATGTGTTCTGAATATTATATGATTGAGGTGGATTCTGATTACCACCAATATGTTGATTGTTTGGTATGTAGCAAGAATTGATGGGAAATAGAGGGAAGGAGAGGAATTTGAAAAGTTTAGAACTTGAAAGGTTGGGAACTTGAAAAATCCTCTAATGCTTTAATTAAAAAGGCAATAGTCCCTCATCGGTGATAGAAATGAAAATAGGAGAGTTTAAATAAATAAACACTCCTATTAATTGTTAAAAGGGTTGGAAAGAGGGACCCCCCTCACGCCGTCGTCGTCGTCGCTCGCTTCAGCTTCGGCTTTGGCTTTGGCTTTGGCAAATGATCGATCGAGAGATAATTTTTGGACAAATTTATTTTAATTATTTATTTAATTAATTTAATGGCCAAAAATTATTTTCAATTTATTAGTTGATAACAGAAGTTAACCGAAATGTTTTCAACATTTTAGTTAATCCGACCCGACTCGGATCCGCGCACGTGACCCGTTTTAATTCCGTTATATTTAAAAATTCCCGCCATGACTGTTCTGAAAGGTTGCAACTTTCAGGAACAGTCAATACCATTTGAAAGTTTGCAACCTTTCATTAATGGTCGTGTCAATTCTGAAAGGGTTGCAACCTTTAAGAATATATTCTTCTTGCCTATAAATACCATTCAGTCTTCAGAATATTTCTCGACGAATTTTCTGATCTTCCTTCTTCTTAAAAACACATATTTCTTCGTGTACTTTCCTGTTGTGGATTGATTCGCTGACTGTAGAGTTTTTGGTATCTATACTCTACTGATTAAGATCATTTTACCCTGGGAGGTTATATTCCAAATCAAACCTCGGGTACTAGAGGGGAATAATTTCCTTAAGGGGACACTGTGAATTCAGTGGACTTGATTTTCTTCCTAAATAATCAAAAAGAGTATTCCAGATTCTGGTAAGTTTTACAGATTCTATTAATTTTTATAAATAAATTTCTGTTCATCTTATTTACTGGTTCTAAAAATCTCAGTTACTTTGTGTTTCTGACTGATTTATTACAACCAGTAATTTCTGATTTTCATAACACAGATTGGCAACAATCTTAAGGAAATTATTTAAATCTGTGTTTCTGGTGGAGACAAAAATCTTTGTGATTTTATACTCCTTTAAGTCTGCAATTATGATTTATTGCTTACTTATATTGTATCAATTTTGTTTATCAGAAATGGAAAACACTGGTGTTACAGTGGCTGTTGCTGCACCAACCCGAACTCTTGTATCACAAGCAGAGAAACCGGGTAAATTCACAGGTGTGAATTTCAAAGGATGGCAACAACGAGTATTTTTCTGGCTTACCACTCTTGGTCTGCAGAAATTTACAAAATAAGATACTCTAGTTCCTGCTGATGATATGCCAGACAGGGAAAAATTTATGATTGTTGAAGCATGGAAAGAGTCAGACTTCCTATGTAAAGGTTACATTTTGAGTGCTTTAGAGAATGACTTATATAATGTCTATAGTGCAATAACAACTTCAAAAGAGTTGTGGAATGCACTTGAGAAGAAATATAAGACAGAGAGATGCATGCTTGAAAAAGTTTGTGGTCGCAAAGTTTTTAGACTATAAAATGGTAGATAGTAAAACTGTTGGATCACAAGTGCAGGAACTTCAACGTATTCTCCATGATCTGATTGCTGAAGATATGGTAGTAAATGAAGCTTTTCAAGTGGCTGCAATGATCGAGAAGTTGCCTCCTTCGTGGAATGATTTCAAGAATTATCTAAAGCACAAGCGTAAAGAAATGAAGCTTGAAGATCTTGTGATTCGGCTCAAGATTGAGGAAGATAACAGAAATGCCGAAAAGAAGTCGCGTAAGAGTTCAACAATCATTGGAGTTAATATTGTTGAAGAAGCTCCTACCAAAGATAAAAAGAGTCCAATGGGCAGAAGTCAGAACAGGCCAAGAAGAAATTCAAAGGCAACTGTTATAATTGTGGCAAGGCTGGTCATAGATCTTCTGATTGTCATGCTCCAAGAAAGGACAAAAACAAAGGCAAAGGCAAAAGTCAAGCAAACATCGTGGAAAAGATGGAAGATGCAGATGACTTGTGTGCAATGATATCGGAGTGTAACTTAGTTGGAAATGTCAAGGAGTGGTTTCTCGACTCAGGTGCCACTAGACATATTTGCTCTGCAAAAGAAGCCTTTGCAACGTACACTCCTGCTGAGTACGATAAAGATTTATTCATGGGAAACACAGCAACAGCAAGGATTGCAGGAACTGGGAAAGTAATGTTGAAAATGACATCCGGCAAAGTGTTGACTTTAAACAATGTTCTGCATGTCCCTACTATTAGGAAGAATTTAGTTTCTGCTGCACTACTCGTTAAGAACGGGTTTAAGTGTGTCCTAGTTAGTGATAAAGTTGTAATAAGTAAGAATGAAATATTCATAAGAAAGGGCTACCTCAATGAGGGTCTTTTCAAACTAAATGTAATGGTTATTGACAGTATTAATAAAAATCCTGCTTCTGTTTACTTATTGGAGTTAAGTAATTTATGGCATGACCGTTTGGGACATGTAAATTACAAAGCCTTGCGAAAATTGGTTAATCTAGAAGTATTGCCTGATTTTAAATGCGATAAGTCGAAATGTGAAATTTGTGTGGAAAGTAAGTTTGTTAAACATCCTTACAAGTCTGTTGAAACAAATTCTAAAACTTTAGACTTAATTCACACAGATATATGCGATATGAAGTCAACACCATCTCGTGGTGGAAAAAAGTATTTTATAACTTTTATGATGACTACACTCGATTTTGTTATGTATATTTGCTTAATAGTAAGGATGAAGCAATTGATGCATTTAAGCAATACAAAAATGAATTGGAAACCAATTGAATCTAAAGATAAAAATGATTCGTAGTGATAGGGGTGGAGAATATGAATCTCCTTTTGCAGAGATATGTTTGGAATATGGTATTATTAATCAAACTACTGCACCTTATACACCACAGTCAAATGGTTTGGCAGAACGGAAGAACAGAACATTAAAGGAAATGATGAATGCCTTAATGATCAATTCTGGTTCACGTGAAATCTTTGGGGAGAAGCCATCCTTACAGCTAATAAAATACTCAATAGAGTACCCCATCGAAAAACACAATCAATTCCATATGAGTTGTGGAAAGGAAGAAAACCCAACTTGAAATATTTTAAAGTGTGGGGTGTGTTAGCCAAGATAGAGGTTCCTTTACCTAAGAGGGTTAAAATTGGACCCAAAACAATAGATTGTGTCTTTATTGGGTATGATGTGAATAGTAAAGCCTGTCGATTTTTGGTTCACAAATCTGATAATCCTGAGATTCATGTTAATACGATAATTGAATCAGATAATGCAGAGTTTTTTGAAAACATTTATCCGTATAAAACTGAAAGTGAGTCAACAAGTGAAAGACCTAAACGACCACGAGAAGAATCAATGGAAAATATTCTAACTAGTGAGGAACCTAGGCGAAGTACTCGACAACGAAAATCTGTTTCTTTCGGACCAGATTTTGTAGCACTATTGCTTGAAAATGAGCCTCAAACATTTAAAGCAGCTATGTCTTCGTCAGAGTATTGGAAAGAAGCAGTCAACAATGACATTGAATCAATTTTAAGCAATCACACTTGGGAATTGGCTGATCTTCCTCCAGGGAATAAACCTTTAGGATCAAAGTGGATCTTTAAAAGGAAAATGAATTGTGATACGGACTATTGACAAATATAAGGCTAGACTCCTAGTCAAAGGGTACAGACAAAAGAAGGTCTGGACTACTTTGACACATACTCTCTAGTAACAACGATAACATCATTTAGGATGTTAATTGTACTAGCAGCAGTGCATGATCTTAAAATCTACCAAATGAATGTAAAGACAGCCTTCTTAAATGGAGAGTTGGAGGAAGAAATTTACAATGAAAAATCAGAAGGGTTTATAGTTCCTGATAAAGAAAAGAAAGTGTGTAGACTTGTGAAATCACTTTATGGACTCAACCCAGCATCCCAAACATGGCATGCTAAATTTGATCAAATAATGTTGGCAAATGGATTCAAGATTAACGAATGTGATAAATGTGTTTACATTAAAAACGTTATGAATCATGAAGTCATTGTTTGTTTGTATGTTGATGACATGTTAATAATGAGTAAAGAAATTGACGATATAATGCTACTAAGCGCATGTTGTCCAGCAAGTTCGATATGAAAGACTTAGGAGTTGCTGATTTGATCTTAGGGGTCAGGATTATCAAAACTCCCCAGGGACTAGCATTATCTCAATCTCATTATATTGAAAAAGTATTGGATAAGTTCAATTACTTGAATTTCAATGTAGTCAAAACTCCAATTGATTTAAGTTATACATTTAAAAAGAATGAAGGTCAAAGTGACTCTCAATTGGAATATGTCAGAGTGTGGGAAGCTTGATGTATATTATGAATTGCACGCGACCAGATATAGCATGTGTTATTAGTAAACTGAGTCGGTACACTAATAATCCGAATCAAACTCACTGGATGGCTATGAAACGTGTGTTGGGTTATCTAAAATGGACACAACATTATGCTTTGCATTATAATAAATATCCTGCTGTGATTGAAGGATATAGTGATGCAAATTGGATCACCGGGTCAAATGATGTAAAATCCACGAGTGGTTATGTATTCATACTTGGTGGAGGAGTTGTCTCTTGGAAATCTTCCAAACAGACATGTATTGCTCGCTCCACAATGGAATCTGAATTCATTGCTTTGGATAAGGCTGGTGAAGAAGCGGAATGGCTCCGAAATTTCCTAGAGGATATTCCATTCTGGCCCAAACCTGTTGGACCAATTTGCATACATTGCGATAGTCAAGCACCAATAGGTAGGGCAGGGAGCGTTATGTACAACGGAAGTCTCATCATATACGACATAGACATAACACCGTAAGACAACTGCTCTCTAGTGGAATTTTCACAATTGACTATGTAAAGTCAAGCGATAATGTGTCAGATCCACTAACGAAAGGCCTAGTGAGAGAGGCAGTTGAAAGATCATCTAAGGGAATGGTTTTACGGCTTAGGACAAGTCAGCATGACGGTAACTCTATCTAGCATACTGGAGATCCCAAGAGCTAGATTCAAGGAGAAAAACAAAGTTGTGGCTGACGGTTCGACATTGTCAATTAACTCAATCCATTCTCATGATGAAGACAATGTTCAGGAAAAGGTTAAGACTCTTGGCTTGTTAATGAGGTAATAAAGCTTAAAGTTTTTAATGATTTGCTAAGTTTGGTAGATTTGACCAAATAGTGTATCTACGAGATGACACGGTTAGAAATCACCTATGTGAGTGTGAAGTGGAAGCCGCTTCAAAGAGAATTTTATGTCAAAAGCCTATTCTCTATACACTCATGAAACCAGGAGGTGTTCATGGCTGAAACGAACACAACCGTAAGAATCATAAACAGTAAAGGGTTAATTGTGTGACATATGGTTGTCTAGGTATACACCAAAGTTCGACGGTTCAAAGATATCACATCTACCGATTGACCGAGTATATCCGACATATGTTCACTACGGAAAGTCCAAGGGGAAACCTACTTATCCAGATGCAATTAATCCTTGCTTGTAAAGTACACAATTGTCTATGCATTCCTATGTTATAACTATTCCCCATCAATGTGGGGGATTGTTGGGTATGTAGCAAGAATTGATGGGAAATAGAGGGAAGGAGAGGAATTTGAAAAGTTTAGAACTTGAAAGGTTGGGAACTTAAAAAGTCCTCTAATGCTTTAATGAAAAAGGCAATAGTCCCTCATCGAATGGAAATGAAAATAGGAGAGTTTAAATAAATAAACACTCATATTAATTGTTAAAAGGGTTGGAAAGAGGGACCCCCCTCGCGCCGTCGTCGTCGTCGTCGCTCGCTTCGGCTTCGGCTTTGGCAATCGATCGAGAGATAATTTTTTGGACAAATTAATTTTAATTATTTATTTAATTAATTTAATGGCCAAAAATTATTTTCAATTAATTAGTTGATAACAGAAGTTAACCGGAATGTTTTCAACTTTTTAGTTAACCCGACCCGACTCGGATCCGCGCGCGTGACCCGTTTTAAATTCCGTTATATTTAAAAATTCCCGCCATGATTGTTCTGAAAGGTTGCAACTTTCAGGAACAGTCAATACCATTTGAAAGTTTGCAACCTTTCATTAATGGTCGTGTCAATTCAGAATATATTCTTCTTGCTTATAAATACCATTCAGTCTTCAGAATATTTCTCGACGAATTTTCTGATCTTCCTTTTTCTTAAAAACACATATTTCTTCGTGTACTTTCCTGCTGTGGATTGATTCGCTGACAGTAGAGTTTTTGGTATCTATACTCTACTGATTAAGATCATTTTACCCTTGGAGGTTATATTCCATATCAAACCTCGGATACTAGAGGGGAATAATTTCCTTAAGGGGACACTGTGAATTCAGTGGACTTGATTTTCTTCCTAAATAATCAAAAAGAGTATTCCAGATTCTGGTAAGTTTTACAGATTCAATTATTTTTTACAAATAAATTTCTGTTCATCTTATTTACTTGTTCTAAAAATCTCAGTTACTTCGTGTTTCTGACTGATTTATTACAACCAGTAATTTCTGATTTTCATAACACAGATTGGCAACAATCAACAAGGCTACATCTAATTGTAAGTTGAAATGATCTTTCAAGATATCATTGCTCTATCTTATCAATAATACGTCATTTAAATTTTGTTATTTCTATAGAAAGGCCAAAGTTTTGATTCAACTAGACAAGTGGAAATCTGTTTTTCTGAGTTTTAGATACGACATATGTCTTCTTCTTTTTTTTGTGAGAAAAGATCTATTCATATCATTATTTGTTAACTGGAATGATATAGATGAGTCAACTTAATTTTAATGGATGGCATGTATAAGTTTTTTCTCAAAGTTTGATCACATATTTGAGTCTTTTTTCATTAAAAATAATTTAATTAGTGACGTGGAAGAATAATAATTGACCACATATAAAAAATAGTTTTTCAAAACTAAAATTGTTTTTATTTAACAAATAATGGTGTGGATGAGCTTTTTCTCAAATTAAAATAAAATAAATTAATCAAATTTTTAACTGATGTCATAGATCATTTTTCTCAAAATTCGATAACATATTTGAGTCTTTTCAAATTTAAATTTGTACCAAATATAAATCAAAGTTGCAAAATTTGAATGAAAAATGATATTAAACTACATCTTTCACTGCACTCATTAACATTTTTATACTCATTCTGATCAATATTGTCACACATTCTCCACTTTGTTATTACCATCACAATCAAAGTATTCTTATTGATTATAAGAACACAAGTGATTATAAGAACACAAGTTCTTATAGTACTATCATAAATACTTGAACTCGCAACGGAGGATTTTTAAAAACACACTCTCCGTTGCTTTAATATCCTAGACTTGTGAATCTTCTTTTTGTTGTTCTTGCAGAAGAGGAACTCCTTCATCAGAAGTAATCATGTTGCCTTTCTTGTTTTTCATTGTCTCATCTTGTTTGAGTTGTCCCCATAGTGTAGTATAATAACCGAGTCCACATATACATGCACTCAACATGCTGCTCATGATAATCATCCATGTAAGCTTTTTATTTACATCGCATTTTTTAAGTAACAATTTAACTTTAAATATATCTTCCATAGTGGAAAGTTGCTGCAAAGAGCACACAACCACAAGTGCTGGCAACTGGAACTCCTACAGGCCTGAAATATAGAGCATAAGAGGGTCCTTTCAAACGTGTGCACCATATTTGAACATTGTTACGTATTAAACTCCCGAAAATTGCCTATTATATATCAAAGCATTATCACCTTATTAAAATTATCTAATTAATGACTAATTTTGAATTCAATGAGCTAACTACCGTTAAAACTATGACAAGAAGATCCATATCAAGCTTAAGTTTCCAAACGCTATCTTTTTCCATAAATAGAGCAAGTAGCGCAGATTGGGTCGTTCCAAATAAGGTATAAAGACATGTTATTTTCATCTAGAGCCGTCAATATGGGTTAGGCCCGTTGCGCTGGCCTGGCCTAACCCGGGATTTAATAGGGCTGGACTAAAATTTTTGGAGCCCATTTAAAAAAAGGGTTTTTTATCCCGGCCTGAATAAGCCTGACAATTTGAGGGACTTGAAAAATAATATAATATTAAAATTTAAAATTAAAGAGAGTCCAAACTCAAAACAATTAGGTTAATACTTTTACTTCAAAAAAACTTAATAATTTTTTTTTGTTTTCTGAAAATGGTAACTTAATAAATATTTTAGGCAAAATGGTCTGATGGACCCCTGTATTTGTACCAGTTTGTATTATGGACCCTTCTACCTACGTCTTTGTCATCTAGACTCTTACACTAAATAAAACACAATATATCAAACCCGTCTAACCATTGACCATACGTATGTGGCATTAAGATGGTTGAGTTGGCAAAAGAGTGAGGCTAAACGCCTATAAAGGCAAGTGAGCAAGTGA
>JAKWIY010003055.1:20469896-20523422 GCA_027704805.1 Solanum corneliomulleri | reverse complement strand
ATACTAAAAGGACCGTTTCCTTACCGGTTCAACCGGTACCGGACGGACCGTACGGGAACCGGATTGGAACCGGACCGGACCGGCCAAAAACCGGTCCGTTTGCCACCCTTACCGCCAGTAACGTTTTAATTTTTAACGGCGTTAATTTTTTTAAAAATAAAATAAAGCCTAAAACGTTACCATAAAGTACGTTTATACTATTTTTGTAAAAAAAAAAAAACGTATTAATTAGGTAAATTGATTTTTAAAATATATCATTTTGGTCAAAAATTCAATCTAATTAGATTCACACTTAAGAAGTCATATATACTCATCTCTTTTAACTTTCCTTTTTTTTTTTTTTTTTTTGAAAAGCTACAACATTTTTCTGCTGAGAGTTGGCTTAAATTTGTGATTAGCCACGAACTGCCATTAAAAAAGACTTCAACAACAGTGACAGAGAATCTTATCATCATTAAAAAACAACATAATATTCTACTTAATATATATACTGTGGTAAATTTGTATTAGTTTTTTCAAACTTTAATAATAGTAAGAGTAGATGTAGTAAATTGAAGAGGAAAGAAGATATATTGTTTGAAGTTGACAAGAGACGAACTTGAACTAGTTGCAAATCAAATTGCTAATTGAATATAATAGATTAGGAATAAAGTTTCAACAACGACAAGAACATAGCAGTGGAATTTCATGAGATTAACATTACTAAGAAATATAACAAGAAGTAACAAAAATTTATATTTGATCAAGCCAAACAGCATACACACTCAAACTAGGAATTCCAACTCGGCAATATTTCATATATTGTACAATTTTTTTAAAAAAAAAACGACTACTTCCTCAAATAGGATTCCTAAATAAACTCAATATTGAAATAATTGCACAAATAAATTATCTACAGATTGTGCAAGAGAAGAAGAAGACTAAGAGTTACTTTAGCAAAGCAAGTAGTAAAGAAAATTTAGAAAAGAAAAAGATAAACTTGCAGAAGAGGAGACATACCTAAGTGATAGAATGTATGCCTTCACTTAATAAGTAATGGACCAGGTCCCTAACTATACTTCAGAAAATATGCAGAAAATTAAATGCAGTAAAATCAACACAATGATTTTACGTGGAAACCTCCTTGCTTAAGGGAGTAAAACCACGACCTGTTCTACAGGATTTTTCAATCGTTTTCACTAATCTTCAAAAGCAGAAGTAAAACACGATTACACCAAACGTAAGAAAGAGTTATCAATCTTACAGTTGAACAATAGACCTCTATTGCTCAACAAGCCTAAGTAGAAAACTATCTACCCACTAAGCTATCCCCTTGGACAACCTAGACTTCAACAAAACACACCAAGTCCTTTATAGATTTAGGAGTGGTTTACAATATAAGAACACGAGAATAAATTCCTAAAACAACTAGACGAAATGCTCCAAATGTTGCTGTTGTTTTTGGAATGATTCTGCCTTTGCTTTCCTTTAGCCTTTGCAAGAGTTCTTGAAAAGTGTTTATCAAGTTGCAAAAACTAAGGAAAAATGTTTAGGAAAGTGCCTTTTATATGGTCAAGTCACTTTCCTAAACTTCTTTGCCATTGGCTGGAAAGGTCACACTTTCTGACGCCATCGGGAAGTGTGCACCTACTTTCTGCACCATTTCCAGCTGGCAGTTGACTGGCTCGTAATCATGAGAGCCTGGTACCTCTACTAGGTCCCTGAGTATGTTTCATCTGCAATACTTCGAACAGTACACCTGCAATACTCATAGAGAAAACCCGGTACCTTGATGAGGTCCCTAAGTTTGTCAAATCATCAAAACTACAAATAACATTTTCCCCCTTTTTGATGATGACAAACAATTATATGATCTGAATTCTTTCCCCTTACAAAATTGTTCCCCCTGACTGTGTATTCCCCCTTACTATATATTCTCCCTTACTTATTTAGCTACTTACAGTTTACTTCCCCCTTTTGGCATCATAAAAAGGATATGCAGTAAACATTGAGTCAACATAAATACTGTACAGGATCAGAGCTAATCAGCAATCAAACAATAGAGAACAAGCATTCACAAAAGAAACTGGGAAGAACAGCAAAGGAATAAAGTAACCAACAAGCCATTTTAACATTAATACATTAAAATCAAACTAAAAATCCATTAACACGAGAATTTGCCACACAAAAAAAAAACACAAGGAAGGATTGTTTGACAGGTTTAGGAAGAGGGGGGAGTTTTGGACAGGGACTGGATGACAAGAGTGAGTCGTGCATTGGCAGCATCATTATCCTTGATGGCCTTTTCTTGCAAGGCAGTTATCTTCGCCTTCAACTCATTGTTTTCTCTCTCCAGGGCTTGTACAGCTGCAGAACCAGGTCCCTCACTTTGTGCAGTAAGTAGTTCTGCTTTGAGTACAGCAACCTCAGCCTCTTTACTGCTCAACCTCGCAGTGAGTTCTTCAGTCTCATGCCTGAGCTGATCCAGGTCCGCAAGAAGTTGTGCCATTTTGCTTTTTGGCAAGCCCCTGCCTTCAATGCACTCACATTCAACCAAGGTGTGCTCAGAGATCATCTGTTTGACTGTCCCCACCTTACCAATACCAAGAGGAATCTGAAAGTGCTTGAATACTTTAGTGAGAAAGTATCCATACCCCATTCCATGTACTCCTTTCCTCTCGATAACTGTCTTGTGAATGTGTTCAAGCATAAGACCAGGAAGATTCAAGGCCGCAAAGCTGCACAGCATCTCCATGATGTACAAATCAGCAGAAGTAGCAAGTGTTCTTTTTTCAGTACGAGGAAGAACCACTTTGTTGACAAACTCAAAAACCAGCTGATACTCACTCTTCATGATTTTCTTATAGATCCCAGCAACCTTGGCTGTGGGAGTCTTTGAAATCAGAGACGCAAATTCTGAAGAGCAAGTTTTCTCCTGCACGGACCGGGTCCCCTCTACAGGCACTCTGAGGATTTTGCCCAACAGCTCCTCAGTCAACGAGATGGCAACATTGTTCACGCGTGTGTGAAGGCTCCCATCTTCCAGAAATTGAACATTATAATAGAATTCCCGAACCTCTTCTTCATGGAGGATGGGGGAAGTCTTGTTGAACAGGTGCAGCCATGACTGAATCTCCACCATGTCATGCAAAGAGTCCATTCCTGGAAGAGTGATAATTCCCATATCAAACACTCTTCCTGCAAGCACTGCTTGGTTCCTCAGACTGTCAACTATTTCCTGCATGTTGACATTCTCACTTTTCCTGGCTTGAGAACCAGGTCCCTGTGTCCGCTTCCTCTTCTTCTCAATTTTCTTCCCTTTTGACTGTGACTTCTCAACCTTCTTTGTAACCCTTTCCTTTTTCTTTTCTAACTTCTTCTTGTCACTTTTCTTTTCAACCTCTTCCCCAGACAACTCAACCACCTTTTCTTCAGGTATCTTAAAGTTTGATACCTTGAAAGTTCGTGCACTTCTGACTGCAGCAGCAGATCGTGCAGTTGCCTTCAAGGCATCCCCCATCAATTTCTGTGCAGCAGACCTTGTATTAGGTCTTCTCTTTGGAGCCTCCTCCACAACCTTTTCTTTTCCCTTTCTACTCTCCATCTTCCATTTTAAAGGTTCTTCTTCACTAGCAGATTCAGATGAAGAAGAAGAGTACCGCCCTAAATCTGGGGTTTTGTCAAAAATGGGTTGAGAAGGCCTTACCTCTTCTCTTTCAAATGCAGCAGTGTGTTCTGTCCTAGACTCCTCCCTCATCATTGCAAGACTCTCAACCACGAGTTCCTCACTCGCTGCCAGAATATTTGACTCTGAAGCCCTGTGTTTAGGCAAATCTCCCTCAAACATGTTGTCAGGCAACATGTCTTCACAAGTACCAGGTACTGTAGAGGTGTTTAGATCAATGGAGAAGAACGGGTTATCTGGAGCATTTTGTGGGGAACTGGGTGGGAGAGGAATGCTGGCTGGAGCAGGTGTAGGAGAATAGAAAGCAAGGGGTGTAATTTCATCAAGTGTGCCCAGCATCTGCGTCGAAGAAGAAGATGAAGAAGAAGACATGGTTGATGATACAGTAAGAGGTCGTTGAAGAATGAAAGAGAGAAGGAAGACAGATTTGCCTTTGAATTTGAGAGGTTTTTGCGATAAATGAGAGAGACAAGTTTCGAGATGAATGAGAGTTTCAAGAGAAAAGACCCCTTTTTAAAAGAAGTGAGAAGGTGCCAGGTCCATTGATTGGACGCGTCGTTTGAGAGAGAAACGATTGGACTGATCGGTCAGAGTAACCGATGACTGACACGTGGCATTTTCAACGGTCAAAAATTTTAGTTTAAATTTAATGTAAAATGCTAACCTGGACAAGTACCAGGTACCATGATACAGTTTGACTTCATTCCTTAATTGTTCTAGCCTCTTCTTTTTGCTGAGCAGATCCCTATTGAGAGTATACCTACGAAAGGTACAAAAATGATCTTGAACAAATATTTAAAATTTACACAAAGGATACCTGCACAACAGTTCTAACCATCAAGGGAATATTGCTGTAGGAAGCTAAGAACATCACTTGGAGATCAACATCCCCAACTTCAGCCTATTTCTCTCAAATTGGTCCTTGCTGAGAGCCTTGGTGAAGATGTCTGCAATTTGTTCCTCCGTTGGACAGTATGTGAGCACAATATTTCCCTTCTCAACATGATCTCTCAAAAAATGATGTCTAACATCAATGTGTTTTGTTCTCTTATGATGAACAGGGTTTTTTCCCATACTCACAGCACTGGTGTTGTCACACATTAGGGGAATTGCTTTAATGTGGATCCCAAAATCTTCTAAGTGTTGCCTGATCCACAGCAATTGAGAACACAGCTGCAGCAGCTACATATTCAGCTTCAGCAGTTGAAAGAGCCACAGAGTTCTGCTTCTTAGTGCCCCAAGAGATAAGTGAAGATCCAAGGAAATGAGCCATTCCAGAGGTGCTTTTCCTGTCAACTTGATAACCTGCAAAATCAGCATCTGCAAAACCAACCAGATCAAAAGTATCACCTGCAGGATAAAAGAGAACCAGGTCCCCTGTTTTCTTCAGATATCTGAGAATGCGTTTTGCAGCCTTCAGGTGTGAATCACGAGGACATGCTTGAAACCTGGCACACATTCCTACACTGTAAACAATATCAGGTCTGCTAGCAGTCAGATACAGCAAGGAGCCAATAATCCTCTGTACATTGTCTGATTCACAAGAGGATCAGATTCTTCTACTATCATCTTGGAATTTGTTCCCATAGGAGTGTCAAGGTTTGGAATCAAACATATTGAATTTCTTCAACAGCTCTTTGATGTACTTCTCCTGGCATATTGAAATTCCATTTGATGATTGCTTGATTTGCAGCCCCAAGAAGAATGTCAGCTCACCCATCATGCTCATTTCAAACTCTCTTCCCATTAGTGATGAGAATTCTTCACAAAGGTGTTCTGAAGTGGCTCCAAAAATTATGTCATCCACATAAACTTGAATGATAAGCAATTCTTGTTCCCTTTTTAATAAGAACAAAGTATTGTCTATCTTGCCTCTTTTGAAATCATTCTTCAACAGAAATTTTGACAGCCTTTCATACCATGCTCTTGGAGCTTGTTTCAGACCATATAGTGCCTTGTTCAATCTGAACACATGATTTGGTAGCTCTGCATCTTCAAAACCAGGAGGTTGCTTATATACTTCTTCTTTGAGATCTCCATTCAGAAATGCACTCTTCACATCCATTTGATCCAGCTTGAATCCCATAAAAGCAGCAAAAGCTATTAAGATTCTAATAGCTTCCATTCTGGCAACAGGTGCAAAGTCTCATCATAGTCAATTCCTTCTTCTTGATTGTATCCTTGCACCACCAGCCTGGATTTATTTCTAGTAATAGCTCCACTTTCATCAAGTTTGTTTCTGAATACCCACCTGGTTCCTATTATTGTTCTGCCTTCAGGTCGAGGAACCAGGTACCATACCTTACTTCTTTCAAACTGATGAAGTTCTTCTTGCATAGAATTGATCCAGTCTGCATCACCTAATGCTTCTTTAACATTCTTAGGCTCAATGGATGATATGAATGCTGAGAATGCAACTAGATTTCTTGTTTTGATCTAGTTTGAATTCCAGAATTCAAGGGAGAAATAAGATTATCAAGGGATGTGATGAACTATGCTTCCATCCTGACCTTGCAGCAGACTGATTTGGCAGATCATCATGATCTTCTTCATCAGGAGTGACATCATCTTCTGGGGAGTCTGATGTACTCTGGTTGGAGTTTTGAGTAGTACCAGGTACCCTATCATCCTGTTCAACCTCAGCATCCTCTTCAGGAAGACTGTGATTCTGATCATCACCATCCCTTTTTAGTTGTTGATCTGCATCATCTTGAGTGCCTTCAATCTTCTTGGATGTTAGCATTTTTAACACATCATCATCATCATTTGATCCATCACTCTTCAAGCTTCCATTTTCATCAAAAACAACATGAATACTTTCTTCAATGCATTGTGTTCGCTTGTTGAATATTCTGTAGGCTTTGCTGGATGAAGAATATCCAACAAATACTCCTTCATCACTTCTGGGATCAAATTTTCCCAGATCATCCTTCCCATTGTTCAGCACAAAACATCTGCATCCAAAGGCTCTGAGGTAATTCAACATTGGCTTCTTGTTGTTGAGTAGTTCATAAGGAGTCTTGTTCAGCACAGCTCTTATTAGACACCTGTTGGTAACATGACATGCTGTGTTAACAGCTTCAGCCCAGAAACTTTGAGGAAGATTTGATTCAATAATCATAGTTCTGGCAATATTCACCAAGGTTCTGTTCTTCCTCTCCACTACTCTATTTTGTTGAGGAGTTCTTAGAGCAGAGAAGTTGTGGCTTGTACCATTTTCCATACAGAATCTGTCAAGAGTTGAGTTTTCAAATTCTGTCCCATGATCAGATCTAATACTGCAAACAACTTGATTCAATTTGGTTTGAATCATTTTGAAGAATACCACCAACTCATCAGCTGTATCTGCCTTTGATCTCAAAAATCTCGTCCAAGTGTATCTTGAATAATCATCAACAATCACCAGAATATACTTCTTGCCATTTCTGCTTTGAATCTTCAAGGGTCCACAAAGGTCCATATGCAGCAACTCTAAGGTTCTTGATGATGTTACCTGATTCTTGGGCTTGAAAGATGATCTGATTTGCTTTCCTTTGACACAAGCTTCACATATTTTATTTTCAGCAAACTTCATCTTAGGCAACCCTCGGACCAGGTCCTTTGAAATCAATTTATTCAATAAAGATGAGCTCACATGTCCCAGGCTACGATGCCAAAGATCAGCATTTTCATTTTGAGCACTGAGACATGTCAAGTCATCTCCATGAGGGATTTCCAAGTTTGCCACATACATATTTTTACTTCTGTGTGCAGTGAGAATTACCTTGTTTGTAGTTAAACTCACCACAGTGCATTTCTCAGAAGTAAAGTTGACCTCATTTCCTTTATCACAGATTTGTGACACACTCAGCAAGCTGTACTTTAAACCATCCACATGGTAAACATTGTCAATTGAATCTTCAAGAGATCTTCCCACTTTTCCAACTCCCAAAATGTATCCCTTCTTGCCATCGCCAAATGAGACTCCTCCTCCTTGGAGAGTCTTGAGTGAGAGGAACTTCTTTACATCACCAGTCATATGTTTGGAGCAGCCACTATCCATATACCAGCACTGATTGCTTCTCCTCTCACTCACCTGCACCAAAAATCACTTGTTTAGCTTGGGAACCCATTTCAGCTTGAGTTCCCAGTAGGCAGACAAAGGAGTAATCAGATTGTATTTAGCCCAATATGGTAGACTTTGAATCCTTCTAACAAATGACCTAGGAGCAAGAAAGATTTTTTCTTTGAAAATCTGTGAGTTGAGACAGGTTCTGTAGGACCAGGTCTCTCATTTGGTCATTCTGTCTTTCAGCATAATTAGAGTATCTTTCACAAGAGTTTTTCCAGCTGACACACTCCTTTTTCAAATTGTCCATTTCTTCACAATGCAGACACAACAGATTATCAGACACAAACACATACTTACTGTGAGGATTATAAGGAGGACTTATATTCAGACTTCCTAGTCCTTTCTTATTGAAATTACTCTGACTTGTCACATTGACAATAACTTTGAGGATTTGGTCCACTTAAGAGAATTTTCAAGTTCCTCCTTAAGTTTCACAACATCCTGTTCTAATTTGTTATTCTTTTCAAGTGACAATCTGAGATTTGTCTCAGAGTTTTTCAATTTTTCCTCAATTTCAGCTTGCAAACTATTTGGCTCTCCATTTAGTTTTTCAGCTTTTCAGTAAGCTGACCCAACTGATACTTAAGTTCAGAATTATTTAACTCTAGAGACACCATTCTTGCCATTGTCTCTTCAAATTGAACTTTGTTTTCAGAAAGAATTTCAAGTTCAGCATTCATGGAATCTCTTTCAGATGTTAGCTCTATCACAGAATCTAACATAACTTTTGACAAAGTTCTTAATTTCTTAAGAGAATATTTATCCACGTCAATTTTCATGTCAAGAAGAGTTACCTGATTGTTCTCTTCTTCATTTTCTGTATGTGCCATAAGAGCAAACATATCATTGAAGACAGTTTCCTCCTCATGCACAGCAACCATAGACACATCTTTTGGCTCATCAGAATCTTCTGAATCACTAGAAGAATCCCCCCATGCAGCAAGAGCCCTTTTTACAACCATATCAGCAGCAGCTTTACGATCTCTGTTTCCAAGTACCAGGTCCCTTCTGTTTTCTTTGTCACCCCTATGCTTTTGATGGTCCTTGTTTTCAGTCTTGAGCAAAGGACACTCTCTGATGAAATGCCAGATTTCCCACACTTGTAGCAAGTATCACCTTGAACAGCATTTCGAGTCCCATTAGTTCCCTTTTTATACATTTTGTTTTTTCTAACAATTTTTTGAAATCTACTGATGAGATATGCCATATCATCATCATCACTTAAATCTTCTTCTGATTTATATTCAACATCAGAGACTTGTCCTTCTTGGCTTCTCTTTTTGACAAATCATAGCTTCGATTCATCTCATGTGTTTTAAGATTGCCAATCAACGCATCCATGGTTAGCACTTCAAGTCCTTGGCTTCTGTAATGGCATCAACTTTGCTCTCCCAAGACTTTGGAAGAATTCGAAGCACTTTCCTGACTTGTTTGGTCATGCTTATGGGTTCACCCAAACTTTTTAGCTCATTTGTAATGGAAGAAAACTTGGTGAACATCTCATGTATTGTTTCTCCTTCCTTCATTTTGAAGTTCTCATATCGTGAAGTGAGCATGTCAATCTTCGATTCTTTGACTTGTTCAGTTCCTTCATGTGCAGTCAACAAGCTATCCCAAATCTCTTTGGCAGACTCACAGGCTGACACTCTGTTGTACTCATCAGGTCCTATCCCACAAACCAGAAGAGTTTTAGCTTTGAAACCCTTTTCAATCTTTTTCCTGTCAGCATCATTATATTTCTGCCTGGGCTTTGGAACAGTAATGGTCTTTTCTCCATCCTTTTCTTCCATTATAGGAACAAAAGGTCCATCTAGTATAATGTCCCATAGCTCGCTATCTTCAGCCATAAGGTAATCATGCATCCTAACTTTCCACCAACTGTAGAAATGTCCATTAAAGCGAGGAGGTCTGTGTGACGACTGACCTTCTTCGAGGTTAAGTGGAGTAGCCATTCTTAGAACAAAATCACTTCCTTGGTGTTAACCAAATAGGTAGTGCCTGCTCTGATACCACTTGATAGAATGTATGCCTTCACTTAATAAGTAATGGACCAGGTCCCTAACTATACTTCAGAAAATATGCAGAAAATTAAATGCAGTAAAATCAACACAATGATTTTACGTGGAAACCTCCTTGCTTAAGGGAGTAAAACCACGACCTGTTCCACAGGATTTTTCAATCGTTTTCACTAATCTTCAAAAGCAGAAGTAAAACACGATTACACCAAACGTAAGAAAGAGTTATCAATCTTACAGTTGAACAATAGACTCTATTGCTCAACAAGCCTAAGTAGAAAACTATCTACCCACTAAGCTATCCCCTTGGACAACCTAGACTTCAACAAAACACACCAAGTCCTTTATAGATTTAGGAGTGGTTTACAATATAAGAACACGAGAATAAATTCCTAAAACAACTAGACGAAATGCTCCAAATGTTGTTGTTGTTTTTGGAATGATTCTGCCTTTGCTTTCCTTTAGCCTTTGCAAGAGTTCTTGAAAAGTGTTTATCAAGTTGCAAAAACTAAGGAAAAATGTTTAGGAAAGTGCCTTTTATATGGGCAAGTCACTTTCCTAAACTTCTTTGCCATTGGCTGGAAAGGTCACACTTTCTGACGCCATCGGGAAGTGTGCACCTACTTTCTGCACCATTTCCAGCTGGCAGTTGACTGGCTCGTAATCATGAGAGCCTGGTACCTCTACTAGGTCCCTGAGTATGTTTCATCTGCAATACTTCGAACAGTACACCTGCAATACTCATAGAGAAAACCCGGTACCTTGATGAGGTCCCTAAGTTTGTCAAATCATCAAAACTACAAATAACACTAAGATTAGAGAAGACGGAAATAGATTTGGTCGAACTGTTGTGCTTTCTCTGTCTTGGGGTAGCTGCCGTGACTAACTACAAACTCCATTCTTTGCTGAGTGTTAGTTGAGAATAGTGATTTGCACAAGAGTTGCTGCTAGGGGCACAATACTATATATGTTTAAAAACAAAGAGTTCTTGTTTTATTTTTTAAGAATTTTAATTCTTACTTTTGATGCCTTGATTGATGCCTGATGAGGTTTAGAGATAATATATCTTTCAACTTTATTATTTAATTTTCTTAATGTGTGTTTGAGCGCACTTTTTTCTCGCTCCCACTCTTAAGTTGTACCAGATACTAATGTATTTAGAGACTAGATTTAGTACCTTCATGATAAAACATAAAATTAATTTATGAATCTTTAGAGTCAATTCAATAGCTATTTATTTCGTGTGTCTTGTGTTGTTCTGCCATTCCTCCAATTTAGTGCGAGAAAGCACACAATTAGCCCAATATGCAATATTCTCATTGTTCAATTCAGTTGCTTGTGTGTATAGATCAATAGCTTGTGGATACTTGTATGCAGAAATACATTGACATCAAATATTAATTTACGTAGTTTTCTCATATATTTAAAATAGAGTAATTATTCGTGATACAATAAATTAAATAGAACATCAATATAACTAATTTCACTATTGATTCAATATTATTAATATACTCTAATTAATAATGGTCTTATATATTATATGAGTAATCTAGCAAACGACAACTTAATTACTAATTAGCCTATGGAAAAGTTATCTAAGGGCACAATTTATTTATCATATTTTTAAAACTTCCAATCATACAAAAATTATAAAATACCTACTCTCTCCTATTTTTGGATATATATACATTACTACAAGTGATATATTGATCGGATACATTACTTAACGCGTTATATCGATGTATCAAGATGTATGCGATGCATCTAGACGTTGAGCAAACTATCTAAATTAGTCTAAATGTTGAGTGATATATTCAAAATTGAGATGTGATGTATCAGAACTTTCAGAAAATGTATTCGAATTCGGAACATAATATATCAACATGTACTTGAATTCCACCAAAATTTAAGAAATTTTATAATTTAAAAAAAAAACAGAAATAAAATCTTAATGTTATAGCTTTTAACACTATAAATTTTGTGTAAAATTTTCACAAATTAATCGAATTCGACATACCTAATCTTTATTACTAGCTGCATTAACTTTTATAGATTACCATGGGGAGTTTAAGTTAAGGAGAGTAAATAATAATTGGATTATTTATTTGATATATAATTTCCATTTCTTTTATTAAAATCAACTAGGATATACAAAACATTATACAAAATAGTGTTTGGTTTCATTTTAGATAATATAGACTTGAGTAATTTTGAATGAGAAAATGATCAAAATCACATTCAAACTATTTGAAAAGAATATTTCCTTTATTCAGAATTTAAAATATCCCTTATTCATATTTTTAATCTATTTTTACTCTTAAAAATTAATAGTCTATTATTATTATTATTATTATTATTATTATTATTATTATTATTAAATAAAATTAAATTCTAACTCATTAGATTTTTCCCTACTTGTTATAAAATAATTACTTAGCAAATTTAGAATTAACACACTAAGAAAAATAATGGAGGGAGTAATGTCTTTTTAGTCATATTTATCTCATACATTTGTAAATGTACTATCTATTTATAGTAGTAATTAGAAATGTGTAACTTGGCTACTTTTTGCCAAGTGTTTATGGTGTCCACATGGCATGCACATTTGTTTGCAACATTACAAGTGATGTAAGTTACTATTTTGGTGGGGTCCACATGGTATTGTCATTGTTTTACAGTACTCCCTATTATGTCTATATAAATGGAAAGTTGAAAACAAATATACATAGATATTCACAATACGCTTTAATTGTTGCCTTATTAACAATCTTTCTAGAAAAATTCAGTGAGACAAAATCTAGACTAAGAAAAAAAGAGTGTAACGTGTATTTTATTTCCCTGATAAAGACTATGATTCAAATGCTTAAGTCTTCGTATTCCAATCTTTTGCACGATCTTCTCAGGAGTTGAGGCTAGCAAAGATTTGGTGAATAAATCTGTTGTATTATCACTTGACCGAATTTGTTGTACATCAATATCACCATTCTCGATCATGTGTAAAGAATAATTTCGATGAAATATGCTTCGTTCAATCTCCTTTTATGAAGCATCCTCTTAGTTGAGTTATGCATGCAACTAAGACTGGGAAATGGAACGGAATGAGACCACCGAACCGGAACAAATCGGTACCGGAATGGAACGGGACAAGTTGACCTTCATTGATCGGTACCGTAATGAAACAGATCGGAATTACGGGGACGGATACTTGGTTCTGTCACGTTTCATTATATACCGTGATGGAACCGAAATGAATCGGAATGTACCGGAATGAAACGGGATGGGATAAACGAGATGACACATCTAGTTATTTCAAAAAATATATTTTTTGAATTACAAAAATATGAATAATTTTTTTTATTTTTCTAATTTTAAATTAATATTTTTTAAATTTATAATGTAATCTTTTACCTAAGTTATTTTAAAGATAATTTTTATAAAAAATTTACTTATTAAATTTGCAAGTCAAGTCTAATTAAGTTTTCAAGATTTAAATCTTTTGAAGTTTATAAGTTATTACTTATTATTTAGTAATATGTTATAATTTGTAAGTAATATATATAACTTGTAATTTAATTTAAATAAATTAAATATGTAATTTGAAAATTAAATATAAATAAGATAAATAAATTAACAAATTAAAAAATATCAACTTAATTTATTTAAATTTGTATTATAAATTACAATTTCAATTTACAACTACTAGTAGAGTGCATAGTTTACGCAATCACCTTCTAGGTTGGGTTCTGTTTCAATTAATTCTCGAATGTAATACTAATGTAATACTAATAGGAGATAGTTGGGTTACTTGGGTAGTATTTATTATTTAATATAAAATATAAATTATAATTTATAAATATATAATATAAATTAATTAATAAATATATAATATAAATTAATAAATAAATATTAATTAAACGGAACCAGATCGGATCGTAATGGAACAAAAATAATTCGGTATCGGTACACCAGTATCAAACCTCGATTCCGTTTTATTTGGTGTCCCGATTCGAGATGTCTCATTCCGTCCCGTAGGCAACCGAACCGGGACGAATCAAAACGGTACCGGTACATCCCTTTTCGTTGTGCAGCCTCACATGCAACATTATTTTCAAAGAGCACTGTAGGAATCGTGACATCACACTTCAAACCACATCTTTCTTTGATGAAATGTATCACTGATCTCAACCATACACATTCTCTACTTTCTTCATAAATGACTATTATCTCAGCATTATTTGAAGAAGTAGCAACTATAGACAGCTTCGTAGATCACCATCATATAGCAGTACCTCCATATGTGAACAGATAACCTATTTGAGATCGAGCTTTATGTGGATCATATAAATAACTTGCATTGCATGACCAACAAGAATTGCACTATCTTTGTTAGTATAAAACATACCTATATCACTAGTCCCTTTTAGATATCATAATGTATATTTAACTCCATTTCAATGTCTTAAAGTAGGAGAAGAACTAAATCTTCTTAATAAATTAAAAGAAAATGCTTTGTTAGATCTCGCAGAATTAACAAGATACATAAGTGCGCTAGTTGCACTAAGATAAGCTACTTTAGGACCAAGAGGTTTCTCATTCTCTACTTGAGGTTGGAATGGATCTTTATTCACTTCAAGTGATAGTACAATCATTGGAGTACTTAATTGATGTGCTTTATCCATGTAAAATCGTTTCAAGATTTTCTCAGTATAGACAGATTGATGGATGAAGACTCGCCTGCTAAATGTTCAATTCGTAAGCCAAGAAAAGTTTTTTCTTTTCAAGGTCTTTCATCTCAAATTCATTCTTTAGATATTTAATTGCCTTTTGAACCTCTTTTGGAGTTTCGATGAGATTAATGTCATCAACATAAACTGCAAGAATAACAATTCCTGACATTTTTTTCTTAATAAAAATGCAGCGACAGATGTCATCATTTATATAATCTTATTTTATCAAGTAACCACTGAGACAAATATACCACATGCGCCCTGATTGTTTTAAGTCGTATAATAACTTTTGTAATTTGATTGAACACATTTACCGATATTTTGAACTATATGCTTCAGAAATTTTAAGTTCTTTTGGAATTTTCATATAAATTTCATTATCAAGTGAACCGTAAAGATAAGTTGTAACCACATCCATCAGATATATTTCAAAATTTTCATGAACAACTAAACTAATGAGATATTGAAAAGTTATTGCATTTATTCATAGTCGACACCAGGTCGTTGAGAGAATTCTTGCGCAACAAGGCGTGCCTTGTATCTTTTAATTTTATTTCTCTCATTTCAATTTCTCAACCAATCGATTTTACACCATTTGAGTTTGGTCTACAGGTCCAAAAACCTCACGTTTAGCAAGTGAGTCTAATTCTGATTGAATTGCCTCTTACCTTTTTGGCAAATCATATATTCTTCGACATTCTTCGATAGATAAGGGTTCAAGTTCCTCTCTGTCTTGCATAATGTTATGTGCAATATTATATGCAAAAACATTATCCACTATGATTTTGATTATTCTAAACTTATTCCATCACCCGTAGAACTTGTTGAAAGTGCTTCATTCACTTGAGTCTCGGGTTCACTGATCTCTTCAGAGTATCATGATTATTCAGATCTTAAATCTCTTCGTGAGATTTCTTTGTAGTGTCATTTTTCATACTTCTTTTTTTAAGCTATTTTTCCTTTGAACCCAATGATATTCCACACTTCAAGAGTGTTTGTGATTCAGAAGTCACGACACTTGTAGATGGTCCTTTTGGGACGTCAATTCGGATGAACACATTTACTGCATGAGTATGTGACTGTGCTATTCTTTTCAAATAAGTAAATGTGTCTGACATTTGATTTGCTATGTTTTGCAAATAGATGATCTTCTGGAACACCTTTTCACGCATAGGGGAACGTGGATCAAAATATATAATGATGAAACTTTCCATGCAATTTCACTTTTAAGTTCCTTTTTCTCTCCCCCTAATTGCGGAAAATTTATTTCATCAAATTGACAATCTGCAAATCTTGCGGTAAATAAATGTCTTGTCAGTGACTCAAGGTAGAGAATTATGGAGGGTGAATCAAACCCAACATATATTCCTAACCTTCTTTCAGGGCTCATCTTAGTGCGTTGAGGTGGTCCTATTGGCACATATACAACACATCTAAAAATTCGTAGATGAATAGTATTTGGTTCGTGATCAATTACTAATTGTGACGGAGAGTATTTATTATAGTGAGTCGGTCTGAGATGAACAAGTGATGTTGCATGTAAGATAGCATGACCCCAAATAGTAGTGGGTAACTTACTTTTCATAAGTAAAGGTCTTGCTATCAATTGTAAGCACTTAATAAATGACTCGGCAAGACCATTTTGAGTATGGACATGAACTACAGAATGTTCAACTTTTATCCCTATTTATAAGCAATAATCATTAAAAGCTTGAGATGTGAATTATCCAGCATTATCAAGGCGAATTTCCTTAGTGGGATAATCTATAAATTGCATCTTAATCATATTATTTGTGTCAATTATTTTACAAACGGCTGGTTGCGAGATGATAAGAGACACACATGATACCATCTTGAAGATGCATCTTAAGACCATAAAATATCTAAGAAACCCACTAGATGGGTGAATAGGTCCACATATATTCCCATGTATACGATCTAAAAAATTGAGGAGATTCAATGTTAACCTTTATTAGTGATGGTCTAGTAAAAAATTTTCCTTGACAACAAACAACACATGAAAATTCATCACGTGTAAGAATCTTCAGGTTCTTTAATGGATGTCTATTTGAGTTTTCAATGATTCGTCTCATCATTATTGATCCAGGATGACCCATTCTGTCATGCCAAAGTACAAATATTTTTAAGTCAATAAGCTTTCTATTTACGATAGAATGTGCTTCAACAGTACTTACTTTTGCATAATATAAGTCAGAAGATAAAGTTGATAATTTCTCTAACACATATTTATAATTTAGACAATCTTGGTAATGTCAAGGTATTCAATATTCATTTTATTTATTGTCTCAATATGATATCCATTTCGGCGAATATCTTTAAAACTTAAAAATTTTTTTGGGGATTTAGAAGAGAACAATGCATCTTCTATAACAAATTTTGTCCCTTTAGGCAGGACTATAATAACTCTTCCGAAGTCTCCTATTAAGTTCGAACTACCAGAAATTATAGTAAAACATTTCCTTTTCTTCTAAGTAAGTGAGAGAAGTATTTCTCATCTTTGAATATGACATGTGTTGTTCCACTATCAATTACACAAATATCTTCATGATTGATCATTGATCCAAATAAAGTTTGAGGCATATCCATATTTTCTTCCAAAACAGATGTAAATAAAGTAAAATATTACAATTAAACAGGGCTATTAAATTTACAAGGATTATAAAAACACAAACATACCAACTAATGCAAACAAATAGAAAAGAAAATTATCTAATTTATCATGGGATCGTCATTGATCGTTTTTTCTTCGAGGAATACAAAGAAATCAACTACATCTAGTATCATAGGCTCAACATTTACTTTTGCATTATTATTCATCTTATAAATAGGCTCAACATTATCTTCAAAGATATAGTTTGCTTCTGGTTTATCGTCACCTTTTTTAAGGATGCCTGATAGAAATGAACCAGACACTTTGATGACCGGCAAGTACGCGGCCAGTGCCCCATTCCTCCACATCTATGACATACACTTTTTGAATTTTTATTTGTATCACTTCTTGTCTCTCACCCTTCCTTTTATTCTATTGGTCATTTTTAGGTGCAAGACGATCATCATGATAATAATTTATTTCACGATCACGATCACGATCATGACCGGAGCCATGACCTTTTTCTTGTTGGTGATAATTTGTGTGATTCACTTGAGGGAGTGACATAGAATTAAAGGGCTGATTTTTATGATTTTTTATCAATAAATCGTTATGTCGTTTAGCAATAAGAAGATGTAAAAGTAATTCAAAATGTTTTTTGAAACCTATTTCTCGATATTTCTCTTGTAGCATACTCGAGGCCGGAAATATTGAGTATGTTTTCTCAAGCTTATCAGGTTCAGTGATCTCTTTTCCGCATAAATTTAATTGTGATATAATTCTATATATGGAAGAATTATATGCAATTATACTTTTAAAGTCTGATAATCTCAGATTAAACCAACCATGACGCCCTTGTGGAAGAATCACCAACTTCAGATGGTCATATCTATCTTTCAATTTTTTTCATAGTACAAGGGGGTCTTTAATAGTGTGGTATTGCATTTTCAACCCTTCTTCAAGATGATGACGGAGAAATATATCATAGCTTTTGCACGTTCTTGACTGGATATCTGGTTATTATCTTTGATGGTTTCTACCGGACCCATTGCATCCAGGTTGACTTTAGCATCTAATATCCAGGATGAGTATACTTTGTCCGATATATCCAAGGCAACAAATTTAAGTTTAGAAATATTAGACATTTTTTTTTCTTTTAGAAAAAAATAAATTCGTACCTTTTTTGCCTATTTGAACTAGCTCAAGTTGACAGTCTCGTGCTAATAACGTGTTATAAAATAATGACTTAGCAAACTCAAAATTAACACAAATTAAAAAAGGAAAAGTAATGAAGGGAGTAATGTCTTTTTAATCTTATCAATCTCATACATTTGTAAATGTAATATCTATTTATAGTAGTAATTAAAAATGTACAACTTAGTTAGTTTTTGCCAAGTGTTGATGATGTCCACATGACATGCACATTTGCTTTCAACATTACAAGTGATGTAACTCACTATTTGGTAGGCTCCACGTGATATTGTCATTATTTTACAACATTACTCACTTTATACATATACGTAGCACCGAAATTAAAGTTTGACTTTGCATTGTATAGTTTGATCTCTTTTGAGAAATAAAATGAAACTATTGCATGACTTGTGACTGAGCGGTAAATTTTTGAAGGATTATACCTTTTAAAATATACTTTGGGTATGTTTGGTATCAATGAAAATGTTTTTGAAGGAAAATATTTTTCTAGAAAATGTTTTCATTGAAAATAAAGTAGATTTTTGACTTATTTTCTCATGTTTGGTTGTTGAGTAAAAAATATTTTTTAGTGCTTAGTTTATGAATAAAATATTTTTTTGAGATAATATCTTATTTTTACCAAAAGAAAATAATTAGCGAAATTGAAAAGATATTTTAAAAAAAAAACTTTAAATTTGTTTTTTCATATAAAAAATTGTAAAATGAAGTTGGAGGAGAGTTTTGGAAAATATTTTTCTTCATTTTTAAGGGAAGTCATTTTTCGTAAATTTGAAAAAAAAATAGTTTGAAAAATATTTTTCAGAACATTTTATCCAACCAAACATAATAAAAAAATTTAAAAGCATTTCCAAAAATATTTTCATATCAAACATACTCTCAATTAGAAACACTTTTTCTCCATGAACTTTTTTACGTATTGCGATAGGCAAGCAAACTTATAAAATGGGTCTAACTTTGTCATTTCCAATTCAGATTGTGATCAAATATATGGGGCTATGGGTGGGTCGGGGAAGAATTTAATTTGAGTTGAGATTTAATTTTATTCAATAAAAATGCCATACAGCAGCAGCAACAACAACAACAACAACAACAATAATAATAATAATAATAATAATAATAATAATAATAATAATAATTTAAAAAGAAGTATTGTTAAATAAGGACCAAAAAGATGGAACGAATGCTGGATATAATTCGACTTTTTATGATAGTTTAAATATATTCTGTGGCCGTTTTCCATTTTAATATATCCTTCTTATAGGAATTTTCGGGAAGAGTTAAGAGGTTGTTGTCGTACCACACCGAGTTGGTATCACTAATATTACTTTGTGGTATAAAAAATTCAAAAGTTTCTTACACATTGAAGTCAAATATTTCAATATATAAGAATAAAATAATTTAATATTTTAATTCATGATATTATTTTTTTATTTTTATTCATATTGGGGTGAAGCTACGATAAAAAGAGAGTTTGAACGAACTTATTGACTTTTTTATAAATTCTATATTCGTGTTAAAATATAAAATGGAACGTACAAATAAATTTTCTGTGAACCCTCTACCATAATGAGGAGGGTGACTCTGGTTTCCTTGCACCCAGTAATGTCATTCAGTTCTCGTGCTGTGGGAAATTCACTCTTAATACTATGTTTTTGAAATTAATTTCCGATAAAAATATTGAAGTTCTTTTATAAGAAATAGAAAATTGCCAAATGATAATTTATATTTTTTAAATTTTTTTTTAGAAAATTGGTATAGAAAATTGATAAATGATAATTTTTTTAATATAAAAAAGACAGAATAACAATAAAAAAAATTTTGTTTGCATCATACTCTAAAACAATACTAACTACTGGTTTATATTCAAACTTTTAAATTTTTTAATCTAAATATATTTTCATTGATTTCTATTTAGATATTCAAAAATATTAACCTAAATTTATTTTTAAAAGTTTTTATTATTGATCTTATTGCTATCATCCGATCTCTAGCCTTCGATATGTACTATGTACTTTTGCCTGCTTTATTCCATTTTTTTTCTTGTTTATTTGCTTTTATACAATACATGTCTATTCAAAATCAACTTTTAATCTTTTGTAGGATTATCCCGCTCATTGATAATTGATTCTAGTGAATAGTTGTTATTTGCTTTTGGAAATTTTACCTTTTGAAGATAGTAATAGTTCTTTCAAGGTCACAGTTGGAACTAGTAAATATATATTTAGGTGTGAAAATATTAATCATACTAAAATCATAATTATATTTTTTTTTTTTGGAAAAGGGCCTAAAATATTCTTGAAGTATTTGAAATGATATAAATTATTCTCCATCCACCTATTGCTTCCAAAATATCTTTCTCATCCACCTATTGGTTCCAAAATACCCTTATCATCCACCTTTGAGTTCAAAATTGATCACTTATTTAACGATTTTAAAGTTAAATTATGTAAATATTTTTCAATAATACTTGGCGCTCAATTATTGGATATAATTTAATTTATCAATTTCATTTATAGACCAACCCACTACGTACCCACCCATTACTAGTTAAACCCCACCCAATTAATAAACTAATTCTGATATCAAAATCGTCCTAAGCACTACTAAACACGACGAAATTACATATACCTGAAAATGAAATCCAAAATTATTCGAGTCCTAGTTGAAGCTCCAATTAAATTTAGGTTGATGACACTTTCAATAGGATTCTCTTTGAAGCTTGAATTCGAAATTTATGATTAATATAAAAGTAGTACATCCCAAATTAATTCATGCACTTTTTAATATAATTTTATAAATATTTATTATGTATTTGAAATATTAAAATTTTAATGTATTATTTTAAAAGATTATCTATTAAGTAACATCACATAATTGAGAGAATGACTAATTAAGATGAACATATATACTCAGACTTTTAAGTTTATCAGCAATTATTATTTAGACACTTGAATTATAATATGTTTTGATTGAGAATTTAAATGTATGATAATGTACTTCTATAGACATTTTAGACTCAAATTTTTGGAAATACTCATTGAAAGTAGCTTTCATCTTGTTGCATTTATAATGGGGTGAGTTGTTAACTGGATGATGTTTTATTAATAATGGGTGGGTAGTGAATTGGTTTATAAATTATATTAATAAGTTAAATTACAACATATAGTTGAGTGCTACGTATTAAAAATATTTAAATTTAAAATCGTTAAATAAGTGGTCAATTTTAAACACAAAAGTAAATGACAAAATATTTTGGAGCCAATAAATTGATGAGAATGGAATTTTGAAATCAATAAATGAATAAATGATAATTTTATACTGTTTCAAATACCTCAAGAACATTTTACGCCTTTTTCTGTTGATATACCGGGTCCACTAACGTCACTGGGAGTTCAGTAACAAGTCAAAGTAGGGCCTTTGTCAATCAATGCCAGCCACATAAACAAAACTTATATAGTTGTTTCTTATTATACTACATAAAATATTTTAAAACACCAAGGCAAATCTAATTCTTGGCTAATACCTACTCTCATAGTCCACCTATGACAAATAGGTGTACATATGGAGAAATTTTCTTAAATCAAAAATGAATTAGTATCATTAAACAATTATTGCATCCCCCTTCCATGCCATGCTTGGGTCACTCAATTAGCTAATCCTTATTTCCAAGTAGCTTATCACTGCCATCAAAGGTTGCCTTGCCTTTTCTATTACTTTTTCATATACATCAAAAAATTGAATTGATGTGCCTTGCCTCCACAAATATGTAAGAAATGTTGACATAAGAATACATAAGAATAAAAAGAGAGATGGGTGTGAAGGTTGTCATAGGAGACATGTTGCCATGTACATCCATGATCATAATAGAAGCTTGCACCATTTTCTTGACGATTATGGCAAGCACCACTTTTGTGTTTTCGTTTATACAAATGCTCTTAGCTTTATACTTCTTATTCCATTCTCTATCTTTTTCCATAGAAATAACGAGTACGACATAAATATATTCATAGTTATTTCTTCTCCATAGATAAATAAAATGTGTCTCGCGTTGATTAATAATTTATAATTACAGGACTGAGGAGCCATTATTTACGTTTTTCCTTGTT
Organism: Solanum corneliomulleri; assembly: GCA_027704805.1. Taxonomy (NCBI): domain Eukaryota; kingdom Viridiplantae; phylum Streptophyta; class Magnoliopsida; order Solanales; family Solanaceae; genus Solanum; species Solanum corneliomulleri. The sequence goes on along the minus strand of JAKWIY010003055.1, from coordinate 20,500,976 downwards.
TTGCGTGCCTTCTTCCTTGGTTTAGTAGGGTAAGTATTTATAAACTCTCTTAATTTTGATCTTGACTATTATTGTTAGTCATTTGAAATTAATAATGATACATGCAGGGTAACAATAGCTCAAAATCTTGCATTTGCGGGACTAAGTTATAGTTCTCCAATAGTAGCACGTGGTGCAGCCAACATGATACCTACTTTCTCTTTCATTATTGCAATTATTCTCAGGTTCTCTCTAAAAACATAATCATCTTATGACTTCTTGATTGGAATTTCAATATATAGAAACAATTATTTTTTACCACTAGCTAGTACTTCTAACTATGTTATTAGGTCAAGATCGTTTACACTTCTATTAATGAGATGAATTATATACTTTAATATGATATTGACGCAAATAAAAATTTTCTGAATTCAATTTTAGTGTTATTCCATTGTTAAAAAGAATTTTCGTCACTATTATCATTCCATCTACTAATTACAATAATATATAATTACCACTATTTATCAACATTAAACGCCATTATTATTCACCATCGCTATTAACTATCTGTATCATTCACCACTAATTATCAACCACAATTGATCACTACTACCAATCATTATATAATAATTAAAATACTTCCCAAAACCACCATCATGATGAATCAACACCATCCCAAATCGAAATATAAAATATTTTAATTTTTTTTGTAGGAAAATAAGGATTGACTTAAAGAGGCAAGGAAGTATAGTAAGAGTGATTGAGAGCTTAATATCAATAATGGGAATAATAGCAATGACTTTCTATAAAGGTCCAGTTGTGAAGCAGCATTCTCCATCTTTTCTTCATCTTGCCACGTCACCGCACCTCTTCATCATCACTTCTAACACATGAGAATTGGGTTCTTGGTTGCTTCTTGTTTGTATTTGCTTTCTTTGCTCTTGTCATATGGAACATTATTCAAGTAAAAATAATTTTTGATTATTTCTTATAGGAAAAAAAGGCCTGAAATATATCTGAACTTTAACCAAATTAGTGTTATGATACAGAACTTTGGAAAGTATCTTTTATCTCTTCTCACTATTTAATAGTGTATTTTAAATGTATATTTGTGCCTATGCGGACATCATAAATATTACATCATTATAAATAGTAATGTGTCCTTGTGGACACATATTTACCTTTAAAATACACTATTAAATAGTGCATGGATAAAATGTCCTCCATAAAGTTTGGTATTATAACAACAATTTCGGCAAAAATTGAACTATTTTTCGGACTCTTTTCCTTTTTTTACAATATCTATCTGAAATATATATTGAATGGATTATATAATTGCTTTCAGGTTGGAACTAGCAAGAAACATCCACATGTGATGAAAATAGAGCTATCAATATGGGCTAGCCCACCCCATCCGGGCTAACCCATATAGGCTTTGACATTTTACAGGTCAGGCCGGGCTAGCCCACTTTTTGTGTGGGCTAGAAAATGGTCGACTTAACCCACAAGTACGTGGGCTACAGGCTTGTTGGGTCAGCCCACTTTTTAGAAAATTATATTTTTTTATATAATTATTAATTTAAATTATAAATTATAATTTAAAAATATTATCATAAATATCGACAAAACAATGTTACATGATGTTAATATTACTACTTGTTAATTAAATTCACAAATAAAATTGTCTTTATAAAATATTGGCAAAATGATCTTGTGGACCCTTGTACTTATATGCATTTGTATTGTGAACCCTTCTACTTACCTCTTTGTCATCTGGACCCCTGAACCCGTCTAAACTCAACCAGTTGAACCCTTTCAACACATCGTGACTCTCAATCGCGCTGATGTCACACTCCATATCATATAAAATTTGTCACTTCATTTTTTTTATCCTTTTATAAGGAATAATGCACAAGTACCCCCTCAACCTATGCCCGAAATCTTAGAGACACACTTATACTATACTAAAGTCCTATTACCCCCTGAACTTATTTTATTAATAATTTTCTACCCCTTTTCGGCCTACGTGACACTATCTTGTGGGCCCAACGTTGGTTGACTTTTTTTTCAAACTAGTGCCACGTATGCTAAAAAGGGGTAGAAAATTACTTATACAATAAGTTCAGGGGGGTAATAGGATCTTAGTATAATATAAGTGTGTCTCTGGAATTTCGAGTATAGGTTGAGGGGGTACTTGCACATTTTCTCTTTTTATAATAATATCTTTTTTGACTAAAGAAAAATCATAAAATTTGATGCAATTTTGACAAATTGAATTTTAATTTATTATTTTAAATTAAGTGTTTGGGTTTTCTAGCATCATCATCCATTTTCACAGTGGACTGGCCCAACTGCCAAAGAAAGTCGTTGTTGCTGCCGCTCCTCTTGTCGGCGAAAGTACAAATGCAATATCTAACACCAGTCTACATCTTCATCACACATACTCACCATTTTTCTTTCCTCCTTCTTCAACCTCCAGAAAAATGGCCGCACCAGTTCCCCGTCATTGCCGAACGAAGCGAACCACTAGAGACCTTATGCTCTCCATCCTCTCCGGCGTACCAGAAGGCCAAGAAACTTATTGCCTCTGGCGTACAGAGGCTCCCCGCCGCCTCTGTAGTCTGGTGTAGCTGATCATTAAAGGAAGGAAAAAAAAGGTTTGGGCAAAGATGGATGGGTAAAAAAACATATGGGTTTGTTGAAGAAGAATGATTTTTTTTCTTTTTATGTTTATTATTTTATTGTCTTATAATTTAAATATTTTTTTAAATTAAAATATAATGTTCACTTGCTCACTTGCCTTTATAGGCGTTTAGCCTCACTCTTTTGCCAACTCAACCATCTTAATGCCACATAAGTATGGTCAATGGTCAGAGGGGTTTGATATATTGTGTTTTATTTAGTGTAAGAGTCTAGATGACAAAGACGTAAGTAGAAGGGTCCATAATACAAACTGGTACAAATACAGGGGTCCATCAGACCATTTTGCCTAAAATATTTATTAAGTTACCATTTTCAAAAAACAAAAAAAAATTATTAAGTTTTTTTGAAGTAAAAGTATTAACCTAATTGTTTTGAGTTTGGACTCTCTTTAATTTTAAATTTTAATATTATATTATTTTTTCAAGTCCCTCAAATTGTCAGGCTTATTCAGGCCGGGATAAAAAACCCTTTTTTTAAATGGGCTCCAAAAATTTTAGTCCAACCCTATTAAATCTCGGGTTAGGCCAGGCCAGCGCAACGGGCCTAACCCATATTGACGGCTCTAGATGAAAATAACATGTCTTTATACCTTATTTGGAACGACCCAATCTGCGCTACTTGCTCTATTTATGGAAAAAGATAGCGTTTGGAAACTTAAGCTTGATATGGATCTTCTTGTCATAGTTTTAACGGTAGTTAGCTCATTGAATTCAAAATTAGTCATTAATTAGATAATTTTAATAAGGTGATAATGCTTTGATATATAATAGGCAATTTTCGGGAGTTTAATACGTAACAATGTTCAAATATGGTGCACACGTTTGAAAGGACCCTCTTATGCTCTATATTTCAGGCCTGTAGGAGTTCCAGTTGCCAGCACTTGTGGTTGTGTGCTCTTTGCAGCAACTTTCCACTATGGAAGATATATTTAAAGTTAAATTGTTACTTAAAAAATGCGATGTAAATAAAAAGCTTACATGGATGATTATCATGAGCAGCATGTTGAGTGCATGTATATGTGGACTCGGTTATTATACTACACTATGGGGACAACTCAAACAAGATGAGACAATGAAAAACAAGAAAGGCAACATGATTACTTCTGATGAAGGAGTTCCTCTTCTGCAAGAACAACAAAAAGAAGATTCACAAGTCTAGGATATTAAAGCAACGGAGAGTGTGTTTTTAAAAATCCTCCGTTGCGAGTTCAAGTATTTATGATAGTACTATAAGAACTTGTGTTCTTATAATCACTTGTGTTCTTATAATCAATAGAATACTTTGATTGTGATGGTAATAACAAAGTGGAGAATGTGTGACAATATTGATCAGAATGAGTATAAAAATGTTAATGAGTGCAGTGAAAGATGTAGTTTAATATCATTTTTCATTCAAATTTTGCAACTTTGATTTATATTTCGTACAAATTTAAATTTTAAAAGACTCAAATATGTTATCGAATTTTGAGAAAAATGATCTATGACATCAGTTAAAAATTTGATTAATTTATTTTATTTCAATTTGAGAAAAAGCTCATCCACACCATTATTTGTTAAATAAAAACAATTTTAGTTTTGAAAAACTATTTTTTACATGTGGTCAATTATTATTCTTCCACGTCACTAATTAAATTATTTTTTATGAAAAAAGACTCAAATATGTGATCAAACATTAAGAAAAAACTTATACATGCCATCCATTAAAATTAAGTTGACTCATCTATATCATTCTAGTTAACAAATAATGATATAAATAGATCTTTTCTCACAAAAAAAAGACATCTGTCGTATCTAAAACTCACAAAAACAGATTTCCACTTGTCTAGTTGAATCAAAACTTTGGCCTTTCTATAGAAATAACAAAATTTAAATGACGTATTATTGATAAGATAGAGCAATGATATCTTGAAAGATCATTTCAACTTACAATTAGATGTAGCCTTGTTGATTGTTGCCAATCTGTGTTATGAAAATCAGAAATTACTGGTTGTAATAAATCAGTCAGAAACACGAAGTAACTGAGATTTTTAGAACAAGTAAATAAGATGAACAGAAATTTATTTGTAAAAAATAATTGAATCTGTAAAACTTACCAGAATCTGGAATACTCTTTTTGATTATTTAGGAAGAAAATCAAGTCCACTGAATTCACAGTGTCCCCTTAAGGAAATTATTCCCCTCTAGTATCCGAGGTTTGATATGGAATATAACCTCCAAGGGTAAAATGATCTTAATCAGTAGAGTATAGATACCAAAAACTCTACTGTCAGCGAATCAATCCACAGCAGGAAAGTACACGAAGAAATATGTGTTTTTAAGAAAAAGGAAGATCAGAAAATTCGTCGAGAAATATTCTGAAGACTGAATGGTATTTATAAGCAAGAAGAATATATTCTGAATTGACACGACCATTAATGAAAGGTTGCAAACTTTCAAATGGTATTGACTGTTCCTGAAAGTTGCAACCTTTCAGAACAATCATGGCGGGAATTTTTAAATATAACGGAATTTAAAACGGGTCACGCGCGCGGATCCGAGTCGGGTCGGGTTAACTAAAAAGTTGAAAACATTTCGGTTAACTTCTGTTATCAACTAATTAATTGAAAATAATTTTTGGCCATTAAATTAATTAAATAAATAATTAAAATTAATTTGTCCAAAAAATTATCTCTCGATCGATTGCCAAAGCCGAAGCCGAAGCGAGCGACGACGACGACGACGGCGCGAGGGGGGTCCCTCTTTCCAACCCTTTTAACAATTAATATGAGTGTTTATTTATTCAAACTCTCCTATTTTCATTTCCATTCGATGAGGGACTATTGCCTTTTTCATTAAAGCATTAGAGGACTTTTTAAGTTCCCAACCTTTCAAGTTCTAAACTTTTCAAATTCCTCTCCTTCCCTCTATTTCCCATCAATTCTTGCTACATACCCAACAATCCCCCACATTGATGGGGAATAGTTATAACATAGGAATGCATAGACAATTGTGTACTTTACAAGCAAGGATTAATTGCATCTGGATAAGTAGGTTTCCCCTTGGACTTTCCGTAGTGAACATATGTCGGATATACTCGGTCAATCGGTAGATGTGATATCTTTGAACCGTCGAACTTTGGTGTATACCTAGACAACCATATGTCACACAATTAACCCTTTACTGTTTATGATTCTTACGGTTGTGTTCGTTTCAGCCATGAACACCTCCTGGTTTCATGAGTGTATAGAGAATAGGCTTTTGACATAAAATTCTCTTTGAAGCGGCTTCCACTTCACACTCACATAGGTGATTTCTAACCGTGTCATCTCGTAGATACACTATTTGGTCAAATCTACCAAACTTAGCAAATCATTAAAAACTTTAAGCTTTATTACCTCATTAACAAGCCAAGAGTCTTAACCTTTTCCTGAACATTGTCTTCATCATGAGAATGGATTGAGTTAATTGACAATGTCGAACCGTCAGCCACAACTTTGTTTTTCTCCTTGAATCTAGCTCTTGGGATCTCCAGTATGCTAGATAGAGTTACCGTCATGCTGACTTGTCCTAAGCCGTAAAACCATTCCCTTAGATGATCTTTCAACTGCCTCTCTCACTAGGCCTTTCGTTAGTGGATCTGACACATTATCGCTTGACTTTACATAGTCAATTGTGAAAATTCCACTAGAGAGCAGTTGTCTTACGGTGTTATGTCTATGTCGTATATGATGAGACTTACCGTTGTACATAACGCTCCCTGCCCTACCTATTGGTGCTTGACTATCGCAATGTATGCAAATTGGTCCAACAGGTTTGGGCCAGAATGGAATATCCTCTAGGAAATTTCGGAGCCATTCCTTCTTCTTCGTCAGCCTTATCCAAAGCAATGAATTCAGATTCCATTGTGGAGCGAGCAATACATGTCTGTTTGGAAGATTTCCAAGAGACAACTCCTCCACCAAGTATGAATACATAACCACTCGTGGATTTTACATCATTTGACTCGGTGATCCAATTTGCATCACTATATCCTTCAATCACAGCAGGATATTATTATAATGCAAAGCATAATGTTGTGTCCATTTTAGATAACCCAACACACGTTTCATAGCCATCCAGTGAGTTTGATTCGGATTATAGTGTACCGACTCAGTTTACTAATAACACATGCTATATCTGGTCGCGTGCAATTCATAATATACATCAAGCTTCCCAACACTCTGACATATTCCAATTGAGAGTCACTTTGACCTTCATTCTTTTTAAATGTATAACTTAAATCAATTGGAGTTTTGACTACATTGAAATTCAAGTAATTGAACTTATCCAATACTTTTTCAATATAATGAGATTGAGATAATGCTAGTCCCTGGGGAGTTTTGATAATCCTGACCCCTAAGATCAAATCAGCAACTCCTAAGTCTTTCATATCGAACTTGCTGGACAACATGCGCTTAGTAGCATTTATATCGTCAATTTCTTTACTCATTATTAACATCTCATCAACATACAAACAAACAATGACTTCATGATTCATAACGTTTTTAATGTAAACACATTTATCACATTCGTTAATCTTGAATCCATTTGCCAACATTATTTGATCAAATTTAGCATGCCATTGTTTGGATGCTTGCTTGAGTCCATAAAGTGAGTTCACAAGTCTGCACACTTTCTTTTCTTTACCAGGAACTATAAACCCTTCAGGTTGTTCCATGTAAATTTCTTCCTCTAACTCTCCATTTATGAAGGCTGTCTTTACATCCATTTGGTAGATTTTAAGATCATGCACTGCTGCTAAGGCTATTAACATCCTAATTTATGCTATCCTTGTTACTGGAGAGTATGTGTCAAAGTAGTCTAGACCTTCCTTTTGTCTGTACCCTTTGACTACCAGTCTAGCCTTATATTTGTCAATAGTCCCATCAGGTTTCATTTTCCTTTTAAAGATCCACTTTGATCCTAAAGGTTTATTTCCTGGAGGAAGATCAGTCAATTCCCAGGTGTGATTGCTTAAAATTGATTCAATGTCACTATATGACTGCTTCTTTCCAATAAGTTGACTCTGACGAAGACGTAGCTGCTTTAAATGTTTGAGGCTCATTTTCAAGCAATAGTGCTACAAAATCTGGTCCGAAAGAAACAGATTTTCGTTGTCGAGTACTTCGCCTAGGTTCCTCACTAGTTAGAATATTTTCCACTGATTCTTCTCGTGGTCGTTTAGGTCTTTCACTTGTTGACTCACTTTCAGTTTTATACGGATAAATGTTTTCAAAAAACTCTGCATTATCTGATTCAATTATCGTATTAACATGAATCTCAGGATTATCAGATTCGTGAACCAAAAATCGACAGGCTTTACTATTCACATCATACCCAATAAAGACACAATCTATTGTTTTGGGTCCAATTTTAACCCTCTTAGGTAAAGGAACCTCTATCTTGGCTAAACACCCCCACACTTTAAAATATTTCAAGTTGGGTTTTCTTCCTTTCCACAACTCATATGGAATTGATTGTGTTTTTCGATGGGGTACTCTATTGAGTATTTTATTAGCTGTAAGGATGACTTCTCCCCAAAGATTTCACGATGAACCAGAATTGATCATTAAGGCATTCATCATTTCCTTTAATGTTCTGTTCTTCCGTTCTGCCAAACCATTTGACTGTGGTGTATAAGGTGCAGTAGTTTGATTAATAATACCATATTCCAAACATATCTCTGCAAAAGGAGATTCATATTCTCCACCCCTATCACTACGAATCATTTTTATCTTTAGATTCAATTGGTTTCCAATTCATTTTTGTATTGCTTAAATGCATCAATTGCTTCATCCTTACTATTAAGCAAATATACATAACAAAATCGAGTGTAGTCATCAATAAAAGTTATAAAATACTTTTTTCCACCACGAGATGGTGTTGACTTCATATCGCATATATCTGTGTGAATTAAGTCTAAAGTTTTAGAATTTGTTTCAACAGACTTGTAAGGATGTTTAACAAACTTACTTTCCACACAAATTTCACATTTCGACTTATCGCATTTAAAATCAGGCAATACTTCTAGATTAACCAATTTTCGCAAGGCTTTGTAATTTACATGTCCCAAACGGTCATGCCATAAATTACTTAACTCCAATAAGTAAACAGAAGCAGGATTTTTTAATACTGTCAATAACCATTACATTTAGTTTGAAAAGACCCTCATTGAGGTAGCCCTTTCTTATGAATATTTCATTCTTACTTATTACAACTTTATCACTAACTAGGACACACTTAAACCCGTTCTTACGAGTAGTGCAGCAGAAACTAAATTCTTCCTAATAGTAGGGACATGCAGAACATTGTTTAAAGTCAACACTTTGCCGGATGTCATTTTCAACATTACTTCCCAGTTCCTGCAATCCTTGCTGTTGCTGTGTTTCCCATGAATAATCTTTATCGTACTCAGCAGGAGTGTACGTTGCAAAGGCTTCTTTTGCAGAGCAAATATGTCTAGTGGCACCTGAGTCGAGAAACCACTCCTTGACATTTCCAACTAAGTTACACTCCGATATCATTGCACACAAGTCATCTGCATCTTCCATCTTTTCCACGATGTTTGCTTGACTTTTGCCTTTGCCTTTGTTTTTGTCCTTTCTTGGAGCATGACAATCAGAAGATCTATGACCAGCCTTGCCACAATTATAACAGTTGCCTTTGAATTTCTTCTTGGCCTGTTCTGACTTCTGCCATTGGACTCTTTTATCTTTGGTAGGAGCTTCTTCAACAATATTAACTCCAATGATTGTTGAACTCTTACGCGACTTCTTTTCGGCATTTCTGTTATCTTCCTCAATCTTGAGCCGAATCACAAGATCTTCAAGCTTCATTTCTTTACGCTTGTGCTTTAGATAATTCTTGAAATCATTCCACGAAGGAGGCAACTTCTCGATCATTGCAGCCACTTGAAAAGCTTCATTTACTACCATATCTTCAGCAATCAGATCATGGAGAATACGTTGAAGTTCCTGCACTTGTGATCCAACAGTTTTACTATCTACCATTTTATAGTCTAAAAACTTTGCGACCACAAACTTTTTCAAGCATGCATCTTCTGTCTTATATTTCTTCTCAAGTGCATTCCACAACTCTTTTGAAGTTGTTATTGCACTATAGACATTATATAAGTCATTCTCTAAAGCACTCAAAATGTAACCTTTACATAGGAAGTCTGACTCTTTCCATGCTTCAACAATCATAAATTTTTCCCTGTCTGGCATATCATCAGCAGGAACTAGAGTATCTATTTTGTAAATTTCTGCAGACCAAGAGTGGTAAGCCAGAAAAATACTCGTTGTTGCCATCCTTTGAAATTCACACCTGTGAATTTACCCGGTTTCTCTGCTTGTGATACAAGAGTTCGGGTTGGTGCAGCAACAGCCACTGTAACACCAGTGTTTTCCATTTCTGATAACAAAATTGATACAATATAAGTAAGCAATAAATCATAATTGCAGACTTAAAGGAGTATAAAATCACAAAGATTTTTGTCTCCACCAGAAACACAGATTTAAATAATTTCCTTAAGATTGTTGCCAATCTGTGTTATGAAAATCAGAAATTACTGGTTGTAATAAATCAGTCAGAAACACAAGTAACTGAGATTTTTAGAACCAGTAAATAAGATGAACAGAAATTTATTTTAAAAAATAATAGAATCTGTAAAACTTACCAGAATCTGGAATACTCTTTTTGATTATTTAGGAAGAAAATCAAGTCCACTGAATTCACAGTGTCCCCTTAAGGAAATTATTCCCCTCTAGTACCCGAGGTTTGATTTGGAATATAACCTCCCAGGGTAAAATGATCTTAATCAGTAGAGTATAGATACCAAAAACTCTACAGTCAGCGAATCAATCCACAACAGGAAAGTACACGAAGAAATATGTGTTTTTAAGAAGAAGGAAGATCAGAAAATTCGTCGAGAAATATTCTGAAGACTGAATGGTATTTATAGGCAAGAAGAATATATTCTTAAAGGTTGCAACCCTTTCAGAATTGACACGACCATTAATGAAAGGTTGCAAACTTTCAAATGGTATTGACTGTTCCTGAAAGTTGCAACCTTTCAGAACAGTCATGGCGGGAATTTTTAAATATAACGGAATTTAAAACGGGTCACGTGCGCGGATCCGAGTCGGGTCGGATTAACTAAAATGTTGAAAACATTTCGGTTAACTTCTGTTATCAACTAATAAATTGAAAATAATTTTTGGCCATTAAATTAATTAAATAAATAATTAAAATAAATTTGTCCAAAAAATTATCTCTCGATCGATCATTTGCCAAAGCCAAAGCCAAAGCCGAAGCTGAAGCGAGCGACGACGACGACGGCGTGAGGGGGGTCCCTCTTTCCAACCTTTTAACAATTAATAGGAGTGTTTATTTATTTAAACTCTCCTATTTTCATTTCTATCACCGATGAGGGACTATTGCCTTTTTAATTAAAGCATTAGAGGATTTTTCAAGTTCCCAACCTTTCAAGTTCTAAACTTTTCAAATTCCTCTCCTTCCCTCTATTTCCCATCAATTCTTGCTAAATACCCAACAATCAACATATTGGTGATAATCATCGAATCCACCTCAATCATATAATTATCCAACATTCAGAACACATAATCAATCTTTGTATTGAAGGAAACCATCTGCCCCTTAGGAGAAAGCCTCAACGACTTTTTTGGAGACCTACTTTTTCAAATCAATCATAACTGGATCAAGATCTTGCTTAGCCTTCACATTCGATACTATAGACGATTTTGAACCATTTTGAACAATCACACTACCCTTATTAAAATCAAGCTAACGAACACCTGATTAGGCCAATGTAAAATCTCACAACTAGAACGAGCAAGAATTAGAAAGAGTCATGTTTGTAAAGAATGAAAAATTTAGAAAATTGGCTAAATTAAGTTAAGAGAGAATTTCGGTCAACTTCAAACGACCATAACTCCTGCCTCAAGATGAGTTTGGTGTGCTTCCACATGTCGTAGGAAATATCTTTGAATTATCTTCCAAACGCCGTCAAGTTTGCTTAATTCCGTATTTGTATGAGTGAGATATGCCATTTGAAGTTGGTTGCTTGGATACGAAAATCTAATCCAGATTTTTGAAGGGTAATTTGGTCTTTTCCATACCCAAAGACCTAAGTTCATTTTTGATAATTAGTTGGGGGTCTAAAATGAAGTGGTCAGTTTACGCTTTTGAGATTGAGTTAGGATTTTGACCGAAGAGAAAAAAAAGAGGAGAAAGGAGAAGAAAATACAAGGAATCGTCCAGTCTTGGAGCAAAGGTCGTGGATTTTGTAAAGGGGAGATTCCTACGAGGTATGTGAGTCTTTATAGCCTTGAGTTTGTTCACCCATGCTCCAATCATGTTTAGTTCAGGAAAGTTCGTTCTAGAAAGTTTGAAGTTGATGATTTTGAATTGTGTTCTTGAATATTGACTTTTGTTCTTGAGTTAAGATGAGATTATTGAGTTCTTGAGGAAATCGTGTCAATTTTAGTGTTGTTTATGGATAGATTCTTATGTACACATGCTGGGTATCTAAATCTAAATAGAATTTATGAAAAAAAATCGAATTTAGGCAAACTAGGGCTCGAAAACAAAGAAAGAAAAAGTTAGGCAAATCAGGGCACGGGTCCGTGTCGTAGACCTACTCCTCTGAGTTGAGAAAAGTATCTTTTCATCGCAGATCATTCACAGACAGTTCTATCTCAAATTTTATTTCGCGACGAAATAATTAATGCATCTCTGCGGTAACACCTTGAAAACAAGACCTAGAAAAAAATTAAAGAAATCTCACTTGGACACTGATCCACTGTAAGGTTTATAGACCGTGATAGGGAGCATGATCTATTGACATGCCTGTGGTGGAGGAGTTGGACTCCATGTCCTGATGTTAGACCACAGGACCCTTCATAGTCTATGATCTTGACAATGAACCGTGGTGGTGTCTGTAGAAACAAGGGTGTAAACGCCCCCCTAGCTAACCCTTAAACTCCCAGGCCTAAGTGAAGAACTCATAGACCTTTACAGTCCGTCGTCCTTCAAACGACCCGTGGGAGGGCACGTGAAGCAGGGCTCTCATACCACCCGACCAAGTGAAGACCACTAGGGCCTTCACGACCTGTGGTCCTTCATATGATCCGTGGTAGAGCCCGTGAAGAAGGCCCCCAAACTAGAGGTCACTGGATCAAGAACCACGCCCCACTTTATGGTCCGTGCTCCTTTTCACGATCCGTGCATGTGGCCTTCGTAAGCCTCATCAGTAGCTTAAATCAGGGGTCTTTTGGTCTTTTACTATTTTGGTAGACTCCTAAGCTACTCATATTAACCTTAAAGTATGTGATTTTTGTTAGTTTTAGCCTAGAAACATAACTAAAACTTACCTAAGTCAAATCACTAATCAAAACTAAGAAAAATTAGAGTGTAGGAGGAGAAATAGGTCAAAAAACCTAGTACGAGAACGCAACGAGTTTTCATCAGTTCCAGCCCCAAAATTTAAAGAATTTGTCACCAGGCATGTGAGATTTCACTAGTGGGTTACTTTCACCCATTAGGTCCCTAGAATTTAGTCAGATTCTTGATTCCCTTACTATAACAAGACCTAGGGTTTCTAGAACATTAGCAGATTATGATGAATTAGTTATTTACATGTTCCAAATCAGATTATCATGTTGTTTTACCATTTTTGGCATGAATTCCAGAACTCTAACTATGTATTTCTTTCGTTCTTGAATTATAATGTTCTTGAATGTGTCATTATATGATAATAATGTTGCAATCCCAGTTTGAATGTGAGTTTGAGTTATCCAGTATATTACACTAATTCAGTCATAATGTTTTAATAACTTAATCAATTGTGAGTAACATAATACCGAGTTGGACTAGAGTTAGTTACCATGTAAAAATATTCTAAAAAGAGACATTTTGTTTGAGATATATGCTTTCCACAACAATTCGTTTTTGTGGTTAGCTTTTCGTCTAGATTTTTCTTCCAGAGTTGGTTAAACTTGAGACGATAGCTTGGACCTTCATGTTTTCTTCCCTTAAATTCATGAATTCCTAAGCCTTTGCTTCTCTTAACTCTATTGGGAAAAACTTGTCAAAAAAGGGCTCACTAACAATTTTTTCATTAAATGATTTAATTGCTACAAATTGAGAAATCAAACCATTTTATTTTTGAAACAAAATCAATGCCGAACATAAAAACTAATGAATTGAATTAATTCAATTAAACCCAATTTTTTTAAATATTTATATCTATTATTATCTTGATCTATAACAATTTTTTTGCTATGAATAGAGAAATCAAATCAATTTTTAAAGAAAAATATCAATGTCAAACCTAAAAGTTAAAGAATTGAATCGATTCAATTCAATCTGATTTTATCATATTCATGCATATCCTTATCTTGAACTATAATAATATTTTCCATCAATTATTTAATTGCTACAAATTGAGAAATCAAATAATTTTTTTTTGGAAAATGTCAATGTCGAACCTAAAAACTGTATAATTGATTTCATTCAATTTAACTTGATTTTCCATATTTATATATATCCTTATCTTAAACTACAATAACTTTTTTTCGTTTAATTGCTACGAATTGAGAAATAAAACTTATTGTTTTTAAAAAAAGTATCAATGTCAAACCTAAAAACTAAAGAATTCAAACTCAACCTGATTTTTTAATATTTATGCCAATATTTATCTTGAACTATAGTAATTTTTTTCATTTATGATTTAATTGCTACAAATCAAGAAATCAAATCAAAATTTTAAAAATATTAACGCTGAACCTAAAAACAAAAAAAATTGAATCAACTTAATTCAACCTGAATTTTCAATATTTATGCTTATTATTATCTTGAGTTACAATTTCTTGTTTCATTATATCAATATCGGACCTAAAATCTAAAGAATTGAAGTAATTCATTTCAATCTGCATTTTTTATATGTATGCCTATTCTTATCTTGATGAGCTACAATAAATTTTTTCATTAAGGATTTCATTGCTACAAATTGAGAAATCAAACAAAATCTTTTGAAAATATTATTAATGCCGAACTCAAACTAAAGAATTGAATTAATTCAATTCAAACTATTTTTTTGAGTATTTATGTCTATTCTTATATTGAACTATAGTAAAAAATTCAGTGATGATATAATTGCTACAAATTGAGAAATCAAACCAAAATTTTTTGAAAAATATAATCAATGTCAAACCTAAAAACTAAAGAATTAATTTAATTCAATTATATAATTTTTAGACATTTTTTCAATCCTAAACTATAATATAGATATTTCTATGGTCTATACACAATTCACTGAAAAACAAGAAAATTTCTTTTTCGAAGTGTCGTACAGACACAATGTTTTCGTCGGCAGCTTTTCGATCACAAGACTTTCATATGATTATCTTTAATGCAGCTTTTAACTGTTAAGAATGATTATCTTCAGTGTAGTTTTAATAATTTAAAAAAAAAATGAGAAAAATATTAATGTCCGTCCTAAAAGTTGAAGAATTGAAATAATTAAATTCAACCTGATTTTTTGACATTTATGCCTACTTGTATATTGAACTATAATTTACAAAATCATCAATGAATAATTGCTAAAAATTGACAAATCAAACCAAAATTTTTGAAAAAAAATCAATGTCAAACCTAAAAATTAAAGAATTGAATTTGTTCAATTCAACTTGATTATTCTGTATTCTTATCTTGAATTATAGTAATTCTGTTCAATCTGATTTTTTCGATAATTATGTTTATTAATAATATCTTCAACTACAACAAATTTTTTCATTAATAATATAATTGCTATAATTGAAAATTAAATCAATTTTTTTTTTTTTTTTTGAAAGGATATCAATACTGGACCTAATAAAACTAAAGAATTGAATATTCAATCTGACTTACGCCTTACAATAATATTTTCTTCAAGTATCGTACTGACATGATGTTTTTCTTTGGCAGCGTTTGGATCACAAGGTTTTCCTATGATTATCTTCAATGTGGCTTTTAACTTTTTAAGGATTATTGTAAAATTTGATTTAAGGTTTAACTCATACCTCAAAAGTAAGTTCTAATTGAGGAGGATTGTCCAAGCCTTATAATGAGTCTACTCATCTCATTGTTGTTCATCTTGTATTCCAAACATACTTAGAACAAAACTTTGAGCATCTTTGTAAGAAAACAAAGTTTAAGAACATTTTCACAACTAGAAAATTAAAACAAGTAGCGAAACTAGAATAAGAAACACATTTAAAAAAAAATATACGAAATATTTTTCTTAAAGAAGAATTGTTGTTAAAATGTGTCTAAAGAATCTTACTGATTCCAACAAACTTTGCAGAAACACGAAGTTACCAAGTTTAATGAACCAGTGAAGAACAAAAGAACTGAAATTAATTCACAAATCTAAAGTTTGTAAAACACATACCAGAATCTGAAAAAATTTTAATAGGAAAAAGATCAAGTTCATTGAATTCACAGTGTCCCCTTTCAAAGGAAATTATTCCCCTCTAGTATCCGAGGTTTGATTTGGAATATGACCTCCCAGGGCAAAATGATCTCAATCACCAGAGTATAGATACCAAAAACTCCGGTGTTAGCGAACCACTCAACGGCAGTAAAGTACACTTATAATACTAGAATTAGTAGTTGAAGAAGAAGTCCATAAATTCTATTTAAAATGAGAGGAAATCCCTCAATTTATAGAAAACAAAGGATAGTGCGAAAAGGTTCTTATTGTGACTTATCGGAAAGGTCACAAACCTTTGGAAAAGTCACAATCTTTCAGAAAAGTCGTCACCTTTCATAAAAGTCACAACTTTCCATAAAAGTCACAACTTTTCATAAAAGTCGCAACATTTCATAAAAGTCAGAACTCTTTATAAAAGTCGCAACTCTTCATTTTTCATTCACACCTTTTTAAAATCAAACAATCCCCCGCATGAATGGGGAATGACTCGAAAACAAAGAAACAGACAAGTATGTGTACTTTACAAGCAAGAATTAGTTGCATCTGGATAAGTAGGTTTCCCCTTGGACTTTTCGTAGTGAACATATGTCGGATATACTCGGTCAATCGGTAGATGCGATATCTTTGAACCGTCGAACTTTGGTGTATACCTAGACAACCATATGTCACACAATTAACCCTTTACCATTTATGGTTCTTACGGTTGTGTTCGTTTTAGCCATGAACACCTCCTGGTTTCATGAGTGTATAATGAGATGGGCTTTTGACAATCATCTTCTTTGAAGCGGCTTACACTTCACACTCACATAGGTGATTTCTAACCGTGTTATCGCGTAAATACACTATTTGGTCAACTCTGTCAAACTTAGCAAATCATTAAAACCATTAAGCTTTATTAACTCATTAACAAGCCTTAATGTTGTATCTTTGTCCCTGAGCATTGTCTTCATCATGAGAATGAATTGAGTTTATTGACAATGTCGAACCGTCATTCACAACTTTGTTTTTCTCCTTGAATCTAGCTCTTGGGATCTCCAGTCTGCTAGATACAGTTACCGCCATGATGACTTGTCCTAAGCCGTAAATTCATTCCCTTAAATGATCTTTTAATTTTCTCTCTAGTTAGGCCTTTTTGTAAGTGAATCCGACACATTATCCTTTGACTTTACTAGTCAATTCTGATAATTCCACTAGAGAGTAGTTTTCTAACAATGTCATGTCTATGTCGTATATGACGAGACTTTCCGTTATATGTCATGCTCCATGCCCTACTTATTGCATCTTGACTGTGAAAGTGTATGCATACTAATGCCAATGGTTTGGGCCAAAATAGAATATCTATCAAGAAATTCCGGAGTCTTTTAACTTATTCACCGACCTTATATAGAGCATCTAGCTCAAATATCATTGTAGAGCTAGCGATACATGTCTCTTTTGAAATATTTCTAAGAGACTGCTCCCTACCAATAGTAAATATATATCCACTCATGAACTTTACTTCATTCTTCCGATGAATTAATTTGCATCATTATATCTTTCAATATTGTTGGATATTGTTATAATGCAAGACATAGTCTTAAGTATTATTTTATATAATCCAAAACTCTCTTTATTGTCATCTAATGAATTTATTTTGGATCACTTGTGAACGGACTCAGTTTAAAATAGCAAATGCTATATCTGATCACACACACTATATGATATACATCATGCTTTCCAAAAATCTAGCACAATCCAATTGTGAGTCACTTTTGTTTTCACTCTTTTAAAAGGCAAAACTTACATTTATTGGACACTTGACAATATTGACATTCAAATATTGGAACTAGTTAAGTACCTTTTCAATGCATGAGACCGTGAAAATGCTAAACATTATGGAGTTCTACGAATTCTTATATCTAAGATCGCATTAGCAACTCCAATAATTTTCATTCCACTTGCTTTATAGCATACGTTTAGTAGCATTTATGTCATTAGTGTCTCTATTGATGATTAACATATCACCAATATACAAACAAACAATGACCTTATGATTTTAATGTGAACACATTTATCACTTCCATCATTCTTCAATCCATTTGCCGACATGGTTTGATTGAATTATGTCATTGTTTTGGTGCTTCGATAATGTGACTTAACAAGTTCACATACTTTCTTTTATTTACCAGGTACCACAAAACCCTCGGATTGTTCCATGTAAATTTCTTCCTCAACCAATTCCATTTAAGAAAGTTCTTTTCACATTCATTTGATGAATTTGGAGGTATACCACATTAATAATTTTTGAATCCGAATGAATATAATTCTTACTACTAACGAGTATATATATCGACAAGATCAAAATCTTATTTTTTTTAAAGCCTTTGACATAAATTCTTGCTTTATATTTTTAAACAGTTCCATCAACTGTTATTTTTCCTTCTAAAGATTCATTTTGAACCCAAAGATTTATTTTCTTGAAGAAGATCAATTAACTTTCAATATTGTTTATTGACACCATCTTTCCAAAGGATGAGTCTACAGAAGACACAGAAAATGTTACAAAATCATATTCGAAGAAAGTAAATGTCCTTTAACATTTTACTTAGCCTCTAAATCTCTTTATTAAGTACATTATCATTTTCATTTCCTAGGCCTTTTAGACCCTTCTCTAGACTACTCAAGTCTAATTTTATAGTCCACAGTCATAGGTCCTATTTTAATTCTTTTAGGAATAAGATCTCGAACTTTTACTAGATACCCCCACACTTTGAAATATTTCAAGTTGGATTTCCTTTCTTTCCATTTCCCATATGGAAAATATTGTATTCTGATCAAACAAAATCGCTTTCTTTCTAAAAGGACAAAACTTTTTGTTGATCCCTTTTGCAGTAAGGATAGCTCCTCCACACAAGTTTTGTGTAAACCCGAACGTATAAATAATGCATCCATCATTTCTTTCAACGTTCGGTTTTTCATTAGATTGAGGTGAATATGGCAGTAGTTTGATATTTCTCTTTCCAAACATATTTCTGCACAATGAGATTTATACTCTCCATTCTAATCACTTCTTATATATTTTTTCACACTGATTTTCAACTTCGATATTACATTGTCTAGACATTTCTATCGCGTCATCCTTACCATTAGCAAATAGACATAGTCATTTCTAATGCAATTCTCAATAAAAGTAACAAATACTTTTTCCCACCATGAGATGGTGTTAACTTCATATCATAAATGTCAGTGTAAATCAAATCTAAGGGATTAGAATTCCTTTCAAAAGATTTATAAGAATGCTCAACATACTTAGATTCCAGAAAAACGTGACATTTTTATTTATTGCACTCAAAGTTAGCAAAACTTCTAAGTTGATCAGTTTTTCTTACAAGGTTTTGTAATTGACATGCCCCAAGTGTTCATGTCACAAACATTGACTCAAGCAAGTAAGAACAAATAAAAACATTGAGTTTTTGAAAAGCTCTTCGCGAGGTAGCTTTTTCCTCACTAATATTTTGTTCCTATTTCTTACAATTTTGTGTGATACAAACATTGTTTAGATTGTCAAATATCCTTTTCAGAAGGACATTTCCATAACTTTCAATGTGATTGTTATAGAACTACCTATGAACAAAGTTTAATCGGATTCAATAAAGACAATATAGTCCAATTGTTATTTTTACAAAAACATATCAAATGACTATTCACCAATATTCATGTCTATGCAAATACTTTTATTATAATAGACATATCTTTTCATGAAAAATCACAACATTTTCAGTGATTTTTTTTCATAAAAGAACACAATTATTTTGAACAAGTATATATATAATTTGGATGTTTCATACTAGTCACACTATATACTAGTAATAGAGAAACTCAACAACCACAATACAAAATATACTCCAAGAATTTTGTGAGTATAACATAATACAAAAGTATCATTGAATTTCATATCTTTTGTTCCAAAGTTAAATTAGACACCAAATTTAATCATAAGCAAATAACCCCCACATTTCAAATGTGATCTCAAAGATATTTTTCAAGTATTTAAAATAAGTTTTTCCACATATTTTAATGTTGGAAATATTATTCTACGAAAGAATTATTCTATGAAAGAATTATAGTGTTGCAATTCTCTTTGACAATGTTTACACAATGTCAAAGTTCATTCCATAGAGACACAAAATCACAAATTCTACGTCACTGGTATTTTTTCTCTATCATAAATAGATATGCCACTTAGTATTTTAAATATTAACAATAAGGACAAAACAAAATTGTACAATTTATTTCTATGTTACATTGAAGTTTATAGAAAATCAAAAGTACAACACTGACTTATAATGTGAAGTTTTCATATTCTTCAAACCAATTGCACAGTCCAATTTATCCAGAGTATAAAACCACAAAAGTTTTTAGTCTACAAAAATCAGACACACTAACATTTCTCATGGCGTAAAAAACTACAAAATCCTTTTTTTTTCTCCAAACAGAATAACACATATTCTTTATCACATAGAAACGTTTTTCTTATTAAATAGTCTTCCAACTATAACAATTTGAAATACTATTTTATCAAACAAAAATATGCATCTCTCATTTTTGCAAACTAAAGAATTGAAAAGCACAATATCTGCGAAGTAAAATTCATTCCACAACATATGGTTTGCAAATCTTTTCCAAAGATACACATAATAAAAAAAAATCAAAGATGATTAGTCTTAGAAACTATTTTCCTCCTTAGATAATTTAATAAGAAGGTTACCTGGTAATCTTTAAACGGGTACCATAAAATTTTTTTTGTTACATTCTCACTTCGACTTTGCTAAAACAAAGCAACGAATTATGGAGAAGTAATGGATTCATCTTCTACTTCCATGATCAGATTCTCTCAATCAGTAGAATACAAAAAATACTAACCGTATAATAATTTCCTTAAGATTGTTGTTCATCTTGTATTCCAAACATACTTAGAACAAAACTTTGAGCATCTTTGTAAGAAAACAAAGCTTAAGAACATTTTCACAACTAGAAAATTAAAACTAGTAGCGAAACTAGAATCAGAAAGACATTTTAAAAAAAAATATATACGAAATATTTTTCTTAAAGAAGAATTGTTGTTAATATGTGTCTAAAGAATCTTACTGATTCCAACAAACTTTGCAGAAACACGAAGTTACCAAGTTTAATGAACCTTGAAGAACAAAAGAATAAAAGAACTGAAATTAATTCACAAATCTAAAGTTTGTAAACACATACCAGAATCTGAAAAAATTTTAATAGGAAAAAGATAAAGTCCACTGAATTCACAGTGTCCCCTTAAGGAAATTATTCCCCTCTAGTATCCGAGGTTTGATTTGGAATATGACCTCCCAGGGTAAAATGATCTCAATCACCAGAGTATAGATACCAAAAACTCCGGTGTCAGCGAACCACTCAATGGAAGTAAAGTACACTTAGAATACTAGATTTAGTTGTTGAAGAAGAAGTCAATAAATTCTATTTAAAATGAGAGGAAATCCCTCAATTTACAGAAGACAAAGGATAGTGCGAAAAGGTTCTTATTGTGCCTTACCGGAAAGGTCACAAACCTTTGAAAAAGTCACGATCTTTCAGAAAAGTCGTCACCTTTCGTAAAAGTCACAACTTTCCATAAAAGTCGCAACTTTTCATAAAAGTCACAACTTTTCGTAAAAGTCGCAACATTTCAAAAAGTCACAACTCTTTATAAAAGTCGCAACTGTTCATTTTTCATTCACCCTTTTAAAATCCAACACTCATTATTCATCGATGTGGACTTTTGTCATTCTTTAATACCCCACCTCACGTCCAGTGCTTAGCATCTGGTGGGCGAGGGCAAATTTTAATTTTGGGGACCCCAAGATCGGGTGAGACGGGCCCTGCTCTGATACCATGTAAAATTAGGTCTTAGGCCTAACTTACACCCCAAAAACTAGCTCTAAGGGAGAAGAATTTTCCAAGCCTTATAAGGAGTCCACACATCTCATTAATCACCGATGTGAGTGTTTTTCCATTCTTTAACAATTATCTTCAATCAAACATCAATAATCCTACAAAATGTTTGGTCAATTTACACATTTTGTTTTAAAATCAGATAAAAAGATTTGTGGTTTTTTTGGAAGCTTTAGAGTTTGGGGACTTTAAGTTATTAAAAATGATTTTTGTCAACAATCAGAGCAACGTGTCTCACAATGAATTGTAGTTAGTGCCATCAGCTTAAAAATTAATAATTTGATTAGGAATGTTAGCGTTTACAGTTTCGGAGTCTTCAAGTAGATTTGAGCTCTTGGGTTGGAAGGTTAAATGCATTTAGGTCAAGAAATTGACTTTGATCATCGTTTGGAGTTCGGACAATCAGTTCGAAATTCCTAAGACACCATTTAATCTGTGGGATTTAGGTCTAAGTATGGTTGAATTTTTAGAGGCATCGAGGGCAATTTGGTATTTGTAACACCCAAAAAAAATTGAGCTAAGACTCGAACTATTCTTCGTTATGAGTAAGATTTTACCGAGAATTTATTTTTTTTTGGAAATGTTAAGGTCTCTAAATGTAGCACCTTCTGTTACACAAACAACTAAAGAGAATTCATTAAGTTCATTCGTAAGTTCTTTTAAGTTTTGAATCAACTTCAAACAACCATAACTTTTAGCAAAAAATGAGTTAGGAGAGCCATCGGTGTTGGTTGACTGGTGCATTTTTCCAGTCCAGCTTTCTGCAACAGATCTCGAGCATATTTTGATTGATGAAGAAACAAGCCGCTGCCTGTCCGAGAGACCTCCATTCCCAGAAAATAATGTAATGGGCCAAGGTCCTTCATTTTGAAGGTACTATGCATAGCTCAAGTGACATCCTGAATGAGAGCTGCAGTAGAGCCTGTAATAATGATATAATCTACATAGACAAGAAGAATGACTGTACCGTGTGCTGAATGTCGAGTAAACAGACTCGTGTCGTGTACGCAACACATGAAACCGAGTCCCTGGAGGATCGTTTTCAGACGTGTTTACCAAGCACGGGGGGCTTGCTTGAGCCCATACAGAGACTTCTGGAGTTTGCAAACTTGTTGAGGGAAGCGGTGATCAACATAGCCCGGTGGTTGCGTCATGTAGATAGTTTCATCAAGCATGCCATGAAGAAAAGCATTGGAAACATCCAACTGATTGATGAGCCAATTGTTGCGCACGGCGAGTGACAGTACCAGGCGAATGGTTTCCTGCCGAATAACAGGACTGAATGTCTCGGAGTAATCAAGCCCATACTCCTGATTGTAGCCTTTAGCAACCAAACGAGCCTTGTACCTGGAAATACTGCCATCTGCATTGTGTTTAATTTTGTACACCCATTTACAGCCCACTGGGTGCCGCCCATGGGGCTTAGGTACAAGAACCCAAGTTTTCTGATCAGCCAAAGCCTTAAACTCGTCACCATAGCATGACGCCAATAAGCATTTTTTGAGGCAACAGAGTAGGTTGTTGGTTCACTATCGGGAAGGGGTGTATTTGGTAGTATGGTAGCCTGAAAGGTTTTGGGTTTAAAGATACCGGCTTTGCCACGGGTTAACATGGGATGAGTATTGGGGGGTGGCACGGGCGGTGGTGATTCGGGGGTGGCCGGGAAGGACCCAAAACGGATCGGGCTGGAGATGTTGTGGGTATGGGGTGGTTCGGGTTGGTTGTGAGTATGGGTGGTGGTTGCGGGTGTATTGTGGGTGACGGTCGAAGGGGTGATGAGGGGTGGTTGGGTAGTGGGTGGAGGTGTGGGGGAAGGTGGTGAGGGACCCTGTGAGTATGTTGGAAAAGGGGAAGGACGCCAATGAATGATGTATTTGTGGAGGAGGAAATAGACTCGTAGGGAAACTCATTTTCGACAAATTTGACATGACGAGATATATAGACTTTATGAGTTTGTGGGTCAAGACAGCGATAACCCTTGGAGGTAGGATGATAGCCCAAAAAATACAAGGACGGGATCGGGGTTGTAATTTGTGAGTAGTATGAGGGCGTAGCCAAAGGTAGGCAAGACACCCAAAGACGCGGAGGTTGTATATTTCGGAAGTTCTTGGTAACGGAGTTGATAGGGTGATTTGTTGGAGTGAGTGACTGGGCATTCTGTTAATGAGGTAGTTTGCGGTGGCTAGAGCTTCTACCCAAAAGGACACAGGGAGATGAGATTGATGTAGAAGAGTAACCACCGTTTCAATGAGATGGCAATGCTTACGCTCAGCCACCCCATTCTGTTCGGGAGTGTATGGACAGGAGGTTTGATGTATAATTCCCAGGGATTGCAGAAACTGGCCAAAGATGTTATTGACATATTCCTTTCCATTGTCACTTCGAAAAAGTTTAACATGAGAATTGAATTGTGTTTTGACCATTTTTTCAAAAGTGACAAAGGTGGTGTATGCCTGTGATTTGTGTTTTAGTGGGTACAACCAAGTGTATTTTGTAAAATCATCCACAAAACAAATATAATAGCAAAAACCAGCAAATGAAGGAACAGCAGTAGGACCCCATATGTCAGAATGAATAAGTTGATAAGGTGCAGTTGTACGCTTCTCAGATAAAGTAAATGGTAATTTATGAGATGTGGCAATTGAACAGGAGTCACATTGTTTACATGAATGGAAGAAAAACCTAATTGAGACATTAAAGAATTTATTATTTGAGTAGACGGGTGACCCAGACGACTGTGCCATAACAGACTGTGGCCATCAGCCGAAAGAGCCACAGGAACGCTTTCTGAAACTGGGTGGGGACGAACTTGTGACAGGAAGAACGTACAGACCATGCTCACAGGGGCCCTGAAAAATCACCCTCTTGGTAGTATTGTCTAGGATTTGAAAATCATTAGAGGTGAACAAGAGTGAGCAATTATTGTCTTTTGTGAATTGGTGAACTGAAAGGAGATTGGTTTTAATAGAAGGGACGTGGGTAAGATTACCTAGGTGAAAGATAGCGGTGGGGTTTTTAATGGTACCCGTACCAGTGTGAGAAATATTAAGGGACTCACCGTTGCCAACAGTAATATGGATTTGGAGCGTTAAGCTTGGATAGATCAGAAGTAACGTGCATGTTGACCCCAGTATCCAACAGCCATTCAGAGGAAGGGCCGTCTTGAGATGCATAATTGGCACGGTTATCACTATTTCGGCTCTCCTCATACCGAAACCAGCAAGAACAACGGTGTGTCCTGTTTTCTGACAGATTTGACAAGTTGGACGATCCCGCTCGTAAGTGCCCTGCCCGCCGCTAGAAGATGACTGCCCGCCGCTGCCGAAGCAGTGCAGGCTGTTGTTGCTGCCATGCTGTTGACCACGTACGGCGGACGACTGCCCTGTCGACCGCCGCGCCCGCGGCCTCCGCTGTTTCTGTCGTAGCCGCCGCGGCTCCCCTGCCGGCCGCCACCACCACGCCCTCCGCGATAGTTCTGGCTTGCGGTGAGGGCGGTGGCCGGCTCCATAACAGCGGCTTCTCGGAGAAGAAGTTTGCTCTCCAGATCCACGTTGATTTCTTCACTTTTTAGCCACGAGGAGAGAGTAGTCAGGTCAACGGGCGTTGGACTGATGCGAACCGCCTGTTTAATGGAGGAGTAAGCTTATGGGAGCCCCCGAACGACGCACATGACGAGATCTTTTTTGGGATGATTTCGTTCACGGTGTCGAGGGCTGTGATGATGTGGAGACCTTCTAAATACTACTCCGCCATAGTTTCGTGCCTTTGGTAATTGTGTGGAGACGATCACGCAATTGAAAAATATGAGAGTGGGAAATTGATGCATAGCGTGTTGCGAGGGCCGTCCACAGGGCTGAAGCAGTTGTGTAGGATCGGACGTGTTTCTGAACCGTGGGAGAGATGACCGCAATCAAACATGATCGGATCTGGCCATCCACGGCTTTCCAGGCGGCATGGGCCGGATTGGTTTTTTCTGATTTGTCCGCCGCGGTGATGAGTGCCGGCGGCGGTTCTGTGCTTCCATCGACGTATTTGAGAAGGTAATTGGCCTCAAGGGCTATAAGAACGGTGATTTTCCATGTAGGGTAATTTATGTCTGATAATTTTTCGGGAATCAGGGCATGAAGATGCCTTAGAAGGAGTTTGACGCCAGAAGGAAGTGAATCGAGAGGATCCACCTCGGTTGTCTTGGCTGCCGCCGCCCAAGAGAAGAGAGGGAACGATCGGTGCCCTAAAGAGAGAAAAAAAAACCTAGAGAAAAGAAGATCTAGGTTTTCTGGCTCTTGATACCATGAAGGAATATTGATTGTATTGAAGTATTAACCTAATAAGGGAATACATGGGAGATATATAGGAGATATAGGAAGGAGTACTAATCCTAATAGGACTAGGATTAGTACACAGTAAATACTAATATTATTTAATACTATTTATTTAATACAATCTGTTATTAGTATAAAAGTGATTAACATTAGATGACTCAATTAAATCACTGCATGGTAAATTTGGTGGTAAATTCCAGGCAAATCCTTAAAGAAGCCTAGCAAGTAACAATGTAGTAATTGTTGAGCCACGCTTCACAGCTGGACAACATCGTCTTCCCATACTAAATGATAGCAACGGTAAGTTTGAATCAGTGAAAACTGTTGGGTTTTAGCAAGTGTGAATGAGAAAAGAAAAGAGAGAATATGAAAAGTGAGGGAACTACTTTGGAGGGAAAATGAAAAGTCATTTGCAAAGTGCAAATGAAAAGTCATTTCTCCCATATCGGCAAAAGAAATGGAAATTGTTGTCCTTATAGAAGGAAACACTTCCATTACTTCTTAAAGAGCTAAGAAGAAGATGCCCCCTCGCGCCGTCGTCGTCGTCGCTCGCTAGGCTCGGCCTTGGATGTGATTGATTGATAAATTTTTTGGACAAAATTTATTTAATCAATTTTTGTTAAATCAAATAAATCCTGTTAATATTATCTCTTTTAATTTGCGGGTAACGGTAACATTCCGAAAAGTCGCTACTTTTCCGAAAAGTCGTTACTTTCCAAAAAGTAGTTATTTTCCTAACAGACACAATTTTTTGAAAAGTTGTTACTTTTTCCAAAAGACACAACTTTCTGGATAAAATGGGTCTAAACAGATTTCACTGAACAGACATGTTCCTTGCTGAAAATGGCTATAAAAGGAAGTCAATTTTTGATTTTTTAATCATTGAATTTTTTTCTTTTTCTGCATTTATTTTTCTCTCAAATAAAATAAAAGTGTCGATCGACTGAGTCTGTGTGACTTGTTGCTGTTCTTAAGTTCGTTGAAGTTAAAGAAGTTTGAGGTACCGCTATTTCTTTAACAGGTTTAATCCGTTTTATCTTGGGAGAAATTAATCCATAACCTTGGGTACAATGAGGGGATTAAATTTCTTAAGGACACACAGTAGTTTCTGTGGACTCGGATTAATTCTTGTATTCTATATTATTTTCTGCTTCATCTTATTTCTGTTTCTGTTTCTGTTTATCAACTTTATAAATACAAGTTATTGTAAGAATAACAAAAACTACTTCACCACCATCTTCCATTTTGAGGTGGCGCTTCGGTTTGAACTTTAATGGATCCTCCAAAACTCTAGAATTTCGGCCAAGTTCAAGACGACTTAATAGCACTATACTCCCTTTAGGAATAAAGTACTTTTCACCGACGATAGTATCAGAAACAGACACATGAAGAACATTAAAAGGCACAAAGGGGTGAAGTCGAAATGCCTCTTTTATGCAAACTTGACATAATTTAACCTTGACAAGTCTGATTCTTGAACCCATCTATTGATCCCAAGAACAGTGTTGAGTTCTTCTTTAGCCTTTTGCATTAAGATTCGACTACTTTCTACGCCTATCAAAGAAAACGGATAGACCAATGTGGGTTCAACTGTTCATTCAATATTTATGCAACTACCCGTTCAACTGCATTTGAGGGATTATCCACTGTTGCGGTTAATAATTCCTGAACATTATTTGTTAATATCTAAGGTAGGTAGAAGGGAATGAGAATGTACTAGTATGTTTTGCCAAATTTTGGAAATCAAAAGTGCATATTTTAGAGAATTGATGTGCTTGGTCAAAATATTTAAGAAGAATAAGTGTTTTTGAGTAAAATGAGAGTTGGCGAAAATGTTTTGTAAATTAATTACCTAAACACAAATTGCTACGATCCTCAAAAAGTACATTTTTATGAAGTTATAAACTCTTTTCAAAATAAGCAAATTTTGAAAGCTTTCTCATATAGTCTATCAATCATAAAATTAGCCAAAGGTGGTAAAACAACACAACTTTGTTTTATCACATGATTTATAAGTAATTGAATGTATACTTACAAAAATTTGTGCCTTAATCTCTTTAACATTCATCAATGGATTTCCATTTTTTTCTTTGAGCATAATAAGAACATCAAGGATGTCCTCTTCCAATGATTTGTTGCCATCTTTCCATATGTCAATCCTCTTATCAACTTTAGTATCAATATGTTTTGTTGCTGTAGCATATGCTTTCTGTTGGTAATCTGATATACCAAAAGAAAAAACATATTGAAGAAATGTAAAAAGGGCATCAAATTGCTCCTTTTGTTCTTCTATAATTCCAAATAATGATCTCTTGCTGAAAATCATACTTCCTAATTACATTCCCACAATAATATCGTGTTACATTCCTTAAGTTAATAACAAGTTGGTTGCTACATTGATTGTAAACAAGTCGATGAAGGTGGTCAGCTTCTTCTTCCCTTTTAGGACGAACCATTGAAGTGATTTTGGTGACAACACATGGAAAGTTAGCATTTCATTACTAGCGATGCTCGCGGGCATGCAAAGAGGCCTCGATGAGAAAATAGAGTCCTGACTCTTGAAGAACTCACAAGGAAGTTCAGGAGAAAATAAATGAATAACATGATAATTACCAAGACAAATGCAAATAATTTCTGTATCCATTTCCTCCATAAGTTTGTGTGTTCGATGAGTTAATGCATTCTTATTTTTCAGGATGGTTTGAGGAAAACATCCAATATAGCCATGATTTTGGACCTGGAGGAAATGGTTTAGTGTTTCTTACACTATCATTCCATTGGTTATTAATAGTAAAAATGAAGATTGTCAATAGAATAGAAATAATGAAGAATGTAGTGTTAACTAAGCTATTATATAAAGTCATTCACCAAAATAATATGTTTTTCTAAAATTTTACAAAACTAGTATAAACGTATTCCACAGTAACGTTTTAGGATATATTTTATTTTTTAAAAGTTGATGGCGTCAGATTGAATATACGTTACTCACAGTAACGTTTTACTCTCTCTAAAACGTTACTCACAGTAACGTTTTAGGAGTAAAACGTTACTGAAATAACTTTTAAAAGTAAACGTTACTTACAGTAACGTATATCAACCTAATGCTGTTAGTTTTTTAAAAATAAAATATACCCTAAAACGTTACCATGAAATACGTTTATACTAGTTTTGTAAAATTTTAGAAAAATGTATTACTTTGGTAAATTGTTTTATATAATGACTTAGTTTGGTTAAAAATTCCAACTAATAAGGCAGCTCAACAAAGAAGTACGGTAACTAATAGAGTAATGTTTAATAGAGTACTTCTTTCGTTTCAATTTATGTGATGTAGTTTGACTGATGAATACATATTGTAAAAAACTTTGCAATGTCACAAAACTATCTTTAAAAACACTACTTTTTCCCAAATAAATGGGTTTAAAATATGTTGGGTTTTAAAAGGTGTGAGTGGAAAATGAAGAATTGCGAATTTTATGAAGAGTTGCGACTTTTATGAAAGGTTGCAATTTTATGAAAAGTTGTGACTTTTATGAAATGTTGCAACTTTTATGAAAACTTGTGAATTTTTATTGAAAAGTTGTGATCATTCCTAAAATTATGACTTTTCCAAAGGTTACTGACGTTTCCGGTAAGGCACAATAAGAACATTTTTACACTACCCTTTGTTTTCTATAAATTGTGGGATTTCTCCTCATTTTAGTATTTAGAATTTCAGGACTTCTTCTACTACTATTAAATATAGTACTTTTCTAAGTGTACTTTACTACCGTTGAATGACTCGCTGACACCAGTGTTTTGGGTATCAATACACTGGTGATTGAGATCATTCTATCATGGGAGGATACATTCCAAATCAAACCTCATATAGAGGGGAATAATTTCCTTAAGGAGACACTGTGCATTCAGTGGGCTTAATCTCCTTTTTGTTTTTCCAGATTTTGGCATGTATTAAAGATTTTAAGTTCGTGAATTAATTTATGTTCGTCATTCTTTATTGGTTCATTAAACTTTGGTAACTTCGTGTTTCTGTAAAGTTTGTTGGAATCAGTAAGATTGTTTAAACACAAATTGACAATGTTCATAAATTTTGTTGTGTCTTATCAAGTTCTTCAAAGCTTTGTTCTAAGTATCTTAGAAATACAAGATAAAAAATAATCTCAAGGAAATTATTATACTGTTAATATTTTTGTGTTCTACTGATTAAGAGATTCTGATCATGGAACTAGAAAATTAATGGATTACTTCTCTACTATTCGGTGCTTTGTTTAGCAAGTTCAAAGTGAGAATGTACAGAAAATTGTTTGGTGATATTCCGATTAAAGATTACACAAGGTAATATTATTAGTATTTTTTCTAAGGAGGAAAATAATTTCTAAGAGTTAACAATTTTGATTTTTCATCATGTGTATCTTTGGAGAAAGATTTGCAAATCATATGTTGTGGAATGAATTTTGCTTGGCAAATAGTGTTACCTTTAAAATTCTTTTGTTTGCAAAATGAGAGATGCATATTTTTGTTTGATAAAGAGTATGTCAAAATGTTATAGTTTGAAGGCTATTGAAAAAATATATTTTTATGTGATAAAGAATATGTTAATTCTGTTTGAAGA